>WAAB01013990.1:18857-61417 GCA_013389865.1 Piaya cayana | reverse complement strand
AAACAAAAAAAAAAAAAAAAAAAAGCATGTACAAAACTCAGTATTCCAGAGTTATAACAAACTCAAGGCATCTGAGTGGTTTCTCCCAGCAACCTACATGCTGATTCTGGGAAACCAATGGAGAGTCAAGGGCAGGCGAAGCTACCCTTCCCCAAATGTCAAACAAAGCCTTTCTAGTTAAAATGGAATTCCTCTGCTTCCCCATTTGAAATGCATTTGAGCACCAAAATTATCAGGATGTAAACAGTGTAGCCTCAACAGAAAATGATTATAGCTTGTTTTGCTCTTTCTTGCCTGCCTCCAAATCAGCCTCTCTGGCCATCTCCCCTGGTGTTGAGAAAGCTTGATTGGGTACAAGAAGAAAGGACAACCACTAGAGTAAAATAAAGAAAATGCCCAAGCCTCACCAAACAGCCCTGGACATCTTCCTTTTGCCCAGCCTGTGAATTCAGAGTCCAAAGTTCTGGCCCGTGCTGGGACTGATCCTCTCCATGGTCAAGAGAGTGTTTGCATATTTTGTAAGGAGCAAACTGCCGTTTGCAGCTGCTGAGGAGGGCCCTGCAGACCTGTACCAGAGGCAGGACAGGTGAGTGGCAGTGGTTCCTCCATCCTTCCATCACCCCAAAATGGGGGCCCAGGAAGCACCCTGCCTGTCCCTTCAGGAGGGTTTGGAGGGCTTGGAGGTGGTGGCAAGTATGAGCCACACGGCAAACATAATGTCATGCTATTTTTGTAGTTGTAACCCCAGCAACTGTCTGTCTTTGACTTAATTTGCTCATCTGGAGAATGCCAAAGAGGAACTGGGATTTGTTTTGCCATGTGGGTGGCATATTGACCTTAGTGATAGTTAATGCAAAACTCTCTTTCCCAGCCACAAGCACTGTTCTTGGCAGAGAAGAATAGGTTTCAAGGGATGCCACCTTCCTGCTCTCTGGAAAATCCAGGCCAGCAGGGATTGTGTGGGATGCACGGTCACTGGCTGACAAGTGCTGCTGCCTGCTGTGAGATGGCCTAGCAGTCAGGACCAGTCTGCTCTGCCCAGCTGAGGGGCAAGTTTCAGGGCTGTGGGGCATAACGGTGCCCTGGGAGAATATATTTTGATGTTCTGGATAAGGCTTTTTGCAGAGTTTCCCACAGTACTGGTCTTCTGGAGCACCATCATTCAAGCTCTTTGCCTAAATGGTATTTCTTATCTAATGTTTTAAGAACCTGCATTCACATAGGCTCTGCCATGTGAATTTATTTTCCCATATATGGCTACGAAAGATACAGGATAAATTGCTGGCACTATTACTTAACACAGGTAATGGAGGATTTGCCAGTAAATTCCCTTGGCAGACAGGTTCATAGAATACGTATGATTTTATTTTTTATTTTTGATGCTCAAAACACCATTAAGATTTTGGAAAACATCTTCTATATTCTTGAACAGATTTGCTAAATGCCACTGACCATTGCAACATAATTTTGTCATCATTGCAAGTGTTGTGGCTGAGCCTGGGTTTGTCCATCTGATCTTCTCCCAGTATGACTATATAATTCCTCATTTATGCTCCTGAACAAAGAGGTTTTTAAAAGCAAGAATTATTTTTCACTCCCTTTGCTATTTTCTGCTGTTTATTTCCCTCCTCGTACATGCTGCTTCACTCTGGCAACTTGTTCTGGTTTCTGTTTAGAACCTGTAAGGTCATCAAGGCATGGTCAAAAACAGACTCGATGGAACAGACTCTGTCTGATACTGTGAGTATCCTACCCTTATTTGGTCAAAATTTGCTGTGACTTGCCAGATATTTCCAATTTACTCAGGGCTCCAATTTTCTATACCTTATCATTTAGATCGTTTATGGGTTGACTTTGCTTCTCTGATATAAAATTCATGTAGCACAGAAACAAGGGATCAGAATTGCTTGAAGCAATTTAGTCCTTGGTAAGTGGTGTTCTGATTGAACAAGCATCTTCATGTAGAACCAGTTGTTGTAGAGAAAGCATTAGGCAAAATCCAGAGTTTGACTGCTATCATTGAAAGGTTTTTCTTGGCTGAAGGTTTCTTTCTGACTCCTTTGATGACTTCTTTTTCTGAGTTCACTGAAAGTAATGCTCCCTAGTTGAATATCTTCCAGTATAAAGTTTGTATGATGGTTTTGGGATTGTCACAGTTCCCTGCTGAAGCTACTAATATCGCTAATATTCATATTAAAATGTTAAATGTTTTATAAAATATAAGCTTCACTTATCTTCAAAGTCATAAGCTTGGAGGCTAGCACCTTTTTATGGAGACCATTCATGCTATTGTCTTAATGTATACTACAGATTATGACTATGTTTAGTCTAGGGAACCTAGGGGCCTGTTTGAGTTCCTGATCTGGGTTGGCAGCCAAAGCCACATCCTGACCGCCTAACGGGGTGAGGCTCAGTGATGCAACAGCAACTACCCATAACCTCCTCTGCCTGACAAGAAATCTTGGCAATGTGTCCCACACAGGAGCTGTGGCACACAGGAGATGGGCAACCAAGCTGCAGGCGAGAGTATGAGAAGTCCAAGCTAGTGTATAAGTAGAGCCTTGGCTCTACGATGCCATTTCTGAACTTTTAGGATTTTACATAGCTGAGATAAAAAGCAGAGAATTGTAAACTGTATCACGTAGCATAAAAATGTAGTGAATAAAAAAAGTAGGTTAGTTAAAAATGTCAATTTACAGTAAATATTTTTAATGTTTACTTTAATGTTTTGAGGAGACAGTGCTGCATCAAAGGATCTCAACGAACTATGCATGACGGTTTCAAGAGGAAGCTACTTTTTACAGATTACATTAATGCTCATAGACACAGTCTAGTGCCTTCAATGTATATAAAACAGCTGAGGAACCTGATTTGAAGTAAGCAATTGGTTTCATAACCAAGTCTCAATTTTATTCATAAGATCATCATATATGACTTGCTTTTTCTGTCACACTAGAAAACCTGTTTCTTCGCCCCTTATTAATTAGTAAAATTTTGTCTCCAACATTAATAGAGCAGGTCATGCCAATTTTTTTCTTAGAAGTACTGAGGAGTACTGATGCAACTCTTTATAGGAAAGAGTTTTTCAAATGAATTTCATGTGCAACTTGACTTGCCATGTAGCTAGTGTATTTGCTCTTTTTGACTTTCCTATTGCTGGGCAATGTGGGGGGCCACAAGATGTTACACATTTTGCTCTGTAAGAGACACCTTTGTGAGCATTTGCTTGGCTTTTCCTTCAGGGAGTCCTGACAAAAGAGCAGCAATGTAAGGTCTGCTGAGAAATGTGTAAAATGTTCGAAGATTTGCTTCAAAATGTCTGATATTACTGTCTTGAGGTCATAGTATTTCACCTAGCACAGAGGTACTTCTCTCTGCTTGTATCTACATGCTATCTTAAATCTCTCTCAGACTCTGATAATTGCTTCAAAGAGAGTATTTGTTCATATGTGAAGGTCTCTATTTAAAATTTGAGTCTACTCCTTGAGCTCTGACTGCTGCTGCTACTGGGATAGCACTAAAGGTGAGATCTCCAACAATGGAAAAAGTGTAATGTGAATGTAAATGTAGCCAATCAGTAGCAGGGATTTGGCTTGATCAGTCTGTGTTGACATGAATGTCACTGAAGGATTGCTACAGTTCTGCTTTTCAGGGCTGTGGAAGTTTAGTGAAAATAGTCAAAATTGATACCACCTACATCTGAATTGGAAAACAGCCCAAATTCATACCACCTGAATGTGAACTGGAATACCTGTAGGTATGTTGGAGGCTTGAATTTTTCCTAAAGCACTGCTGTTTTAAAGTGTTTTGTATATATTTGATCTCTTCTGCTTCTAGAATATCCATGGAAGATGTGCTGTGGGAATGTAGAGTGGAGGGGAAGTGGAGAGTTAGCGCTAGACTGTCACATGCTGCCTGGGAGGTTTATGCGCTTGATCATATGGGTCTGAATGCAAATCTGTGGAACTTGGTACAAGGCCAAAAGAACACTCAAACTCTATTGTTTAAAACTATACTAATTTAGACATAGTTTTGTTTCCCCTTGATTTCTATTTCAGTTGATAGACTGCCTACTTAACTTACTGTTCAGTGTCCCATAGCTGGTATTTGGAAACCATGAGTTTATGGAACATGACTTTTCATAATATTCTCTGTATTTACTACTTAATGATTGCTATAAATAGATGAAACGCTTCTGCTTCATGTTTAAAATACTACATCTCTGTTTTTCTCCAAGCATTACTCTCAGACTTTCATTACCTAGCCTATTTGAATCAATTTTTGATATTTCCAGGATGTGTATAAGCTCTTTTAAACTAGAAAACACAACTCATACAGCAAAAGTGACATATCGGCATTTTGTTGTGTCTTAGAATGTGAAAGGAAGGTAATATTCTATCCCAAGTATTTTAAAATAATAGTAATTTTCAGAAGTTCCAGTCTCCTCACTGTGGGTCAAATGGATCAGTGACAAGTTTTAGTTTTGGAAGACTCCTAGCAACTGCCCTAGAAACCTTGACACTTGAATCTGTTATCATTTTGGATGATAAATGACATAGCTAAAATTGCTCACATAGTAGTAGTATGAGATGCATTTGAAAATGCAGCTTTAAATTTAATTGAAAAGGATTTGGGTTGACCTTTAGGCTAACTGGACAAAACAGGTCATATGCATAGGCATGTATTGCAGAGTAGGCAAAGATGTGAAACCAGTAAATTGAGTAGGATTTTCTCATAAAGGGATGTATGAGCAAACTCATTTTAGCACCTGCAGAGAAAACGTGTTGTATTTCTCTGGGGAAAAACTAACTGTGTAAAAACCTGCACTTCTGCTTTTCAGTTTTACTGTCATCTGTTCCATGTACACACAGAAACATAAGATTTTCTCCTGCACACAGACTAATTATTTAATGTTAAATTGAAAGTGTTTGGGATCAGATTGCGCTGAGGACCATGACCTGTGTTGGAGTGAACCAACAACCACAGTGACTCTGAAGAATAATGCCACTGCTTGGTTTGCAAACGGTATCCCCTTCCAGCAGTCAAGAGTGACTGCAACAGAGATACTCATCACTGACTAGCTTTAGTCTAGCTCTGATCCCAACAACAGAAAGGAGGGCATAGGAGCATGGGCTTCTTTGCAGGCTGGTAAGCCGCTCTTGTTTCAGACTTTTCTCTGGTGTTTCTGTACCCTCCTCTCCTGTCCTTCCTCCTCATCTCCTGCTACATCTGGATTAAATCTTGGATAAGTTTGATTCCCTGTCTGTTCTCCTATCTGAGATGTGGACTTACCCTAGAGGGTACCCAAGAGGCCATAGTGGGAGCTCTTAGCAGAGTGGGCTATTTGGCTCTGGTGCTGAGAATGAGACTTATGTGGGGCAGAGGAAGATACGCAAGGAGAAGGGTTTTGTGTCGTTCCTTTCTGTGAAAGCTTACCCAGCACCAGTCAGAATTCAAACATAGATAGTGAATGGTCTAAATACATTGTGTCCCTGCTGACAAAATCACTGTGTACACTCACAGACAAAAGCTTGTGCAAAGTTTTCAAAATTCAAAATGAAAGGTATGTCTTAAAATAAAGTTATTTTTGTACAGCACTGATGTAGTTTGCATACTATCATGATGTCTTCAGTACCTGCAATGCTGATAACCCATCAGCTGTGTTTCAAAGTGTTCTTGGTGCATTGGTTGTGAATGGACAACACCTCAAATCTGATACAGAAAGTGGGACTTCCCCAGAAACTGGTGTTCCATCCTGTGGACTCTGCAGGACCTGTATGTGATAGGTATATGTTTATATTCGTATGTTTGTGGTGGGTGGTTACAGACCAGAGGCCATTTAGTGAACATCTCCAAGCACTGAACAACTTATGTTAAATGAAGTAAAGACATAAGGCTTTGCAGCTTTGTGTGCATAGTTTTGCACATATACACCACGAATACAAAGGCTTATACAGGCTCAAAGTTTCTTTTACAACATTAAGCGATTGTTCTGCTGTAATGCTTCTCTTGTTTCTCAGTGGTAACTTCTTTGGTAGACCTTGAGTTGTAACTTTGTAGTCTATCGAGCTACAATGCTCACATAGCTGTTTCTCATGGGAAAGTGTAAGATTCATGTAACTGCTTGTTGCTAAAGGAGAATTGTCGAATCAGTTTGTTAAACAATAGCCCGTATTAATCGCGTAAGGTATAAGAATCTGCTATGAACTTCAATAAACTGGCTCACTGGAATCACATTGATTCGCAAAGTGATGAACCCTTTCCTCCGTCATGTTTGTTTTGACTTAGACTGATTCTGGACCATTTACACCCTTAATCTTGAAGAATTTTATCCCATTATTCATTGTGGTTAACAGAGGATATAGTAGTATATTCATCTTGACTATGCTAGAGAAGTGTTGCTAGAAAGACATAAATGTAAGGGCTCTTGGCTGTGGTCTGAAATTAGCTACTTTTTAGTTTTTCAGTATTTTATTAGAAGCCCCCTTTTTTTAAAAAACCCAGGAACCAATAAAGTATTGATGCAATGGAGATATATAATACATGCTTTGTACTACTCCTGGTTAAAACCTGAAATTGTTGAAAATTTGGATTTATTTTTTATATTTTCAATAAATCTACAGGAAGCAATTAGCTAGCAGAAAATACTTGGAAGACTATACATGAGAGTCATACTTCTACTTCTTGATAGGCAAAATAATGACAGGAAATATTTGACTTTGGATTTTTTTTTCAGAGTATAATTTACATTTTATTCTGTCCTATAGATGTACAAACCCCATCTAGTTATGAATAAATTCTTAAACATTATTTATATCAGTAATATAAAAGGAATATAGCTAGTAGTTCATGCTGACATTTCAAGCAATACAAACAGTCCTTTTACTTCTGTGATCTTGAACTGTGATATCTATTCATTAAAGCAACAATATGGATATGCCTTATATTCCCAAATATTCATTCAAAATGGTATTGCTTGAGCCAGAGGAATGTGATAAGGAAGATATATATTCATAAAGTTATTTAATTATATCAGCCAGATTAGGAATTTAGCAAAGCGTCTGATTACTATTACTTTTATTAAATATGTGGTAAGGCTAATTAATTGAAATAGTAAGATATTTTTAGGTTGCTGTCTCTATTCAGAGAGCTTTGTAAAATAATAAAAAGCCATGAAACTGGGCAGTGAGGAACTAAATAGGAGAAATGACAGAGCTGTGGTAGCAGGTGTCTGGGGAAACTGAAGTGCCCAGAATTGTGAAAAAGAAACTGAGACTTAATGTTCTGTCAAGGATATAGTTGGAGAGTACCTAAAATGTGCAGTGGCAGTGGGTGAAACAGAATGGAAAGCAGGAGAGCTGGTACAACAACTGTAAATTACTTAAAATGTCCTTTTCCCCGCTCAGAACTCTTGACTATTAGGAACAGAAAGAGGTTGTCAGACTTTGAAAAAACAAGGCTTGTGGAATAGTAAAATAAAGTATTTTTAAAAACATATCAGGCAATACTGTTCCATTACAAATTTTAACAGCTATTTCAGCTGAGACCAGGACAGCTTTGGGCAGGGAGACTGAACTGTCTCCCTGTTCAGGAGAATATCCTTTCATCCCTCTGTCCTCTGGCAGGTTGATAAAATAACTTGTGAGAGACAGTCTGAGTAATCCTGAACTGTAACATATTGCAGGGAAGCTGCGCATACTAGCATGAAAGGAGACTGGCCACAGTCTGGTCTGAAAACATCTTGTCTCTCCAAGAAATCAGAGCATGCCTGAATTTTAATTCTAAGAATTGTAAACAAACATCAAGATTGTAAAGTCAAGGCGTTTTTATGAGAAAGATATTAGTAAAGAGGTATTCTTTTGCATGCTCAGTGAAATTTCTGCTTTTTTTGGGGTAAATCTTTGGAATATACATTTTTGGAAAATTTATTAATTCTATGTGTTAACACCTGTAGCTGTGCAGGCTATTGAGTTTCAGGTCTTGAATTCTGTAACACAAAGAGCTGCTGTGGCATTCCTACCAACTGCACTTCATCTTTTGCCAGGCCAGCTGTGCTGAGCAACCTCTCCTGAAGCTGTTTCAAGTGACTGGTTTTTACAGCATCAACTGTCTGGCTTGCAGCTGCAACAGGCTCTCCTGCCACAGTCCCTTAGCTTCTCCTTGCAGCTCATCTTGTAACTACCCTATGCTGCTTGAGTAGAAGACCCCATTTTTGAGCACTGCAGTTTTTATAGCTTAGTATCTTGTCTCAACCATTTAGCTGTTCTCCTCTCATTTCTGAATTCAGAAAGTGTGAATGAAAGGGTTTAATACTTCCCTTCATTACCTTAGAAACGCTGCATGGACCACCTGCCACCACAGAACAAACATATGAACTAATGAATGAAGCTCTGCATGCTTATACAAAAGAAAAAGAGGTTACATATTCACTTGTTTTCACAGATTATAAATTAATAGTCCTTCACACTTCATTGCTTGCATGAGACAGAAGTTATTTTCTTCTGAGTTTGGAGTCCCAGGTGCAGCGCTTTCTGACTAACAAATATGGGTTTCTAAAAGGGAATAAAGACCAGTAAATTGAAACTACAACAACCTCTTCTCTGTGGTCTGAGTAGAGCCATCTAGTAGAGAAAAGGAAAGCATGTTGACTGACAGGGTGGAGGAAAAAGATCCTGTCCAGATGTATGATGATGGTGAAGTACAGGTTTGTGATTTGAGCAACAGCTTCCATTTTTGGTTCTGCTTCTGACTTTGTGTATAAACATAAGCAGATCATTTGGATGTATGTCTTAAAAAGGTGACTTGTTTCTCTAATTTTTTGTTACTTATGTTGCTCTGTGACTGTTACTCTAATTCTATTTAGGCTGGTCTAGAACACTAACAAATATAAATGTTTTTACTGTCACTAAAACTTAGTTGACAGTGACAGATCTGGCTCTCCTTACAGCTGGACCAGCATATGCTTTTTTCCGAGGCTGATCCACTCTTGTTCTTCAAAGATGGTTAATAGACATCTAGTATTATTATGCACTAGTCTTTCACACTGTTATCAAAAGGACTCTGTGATTTATCTTGCTTAATGTCCCTAAAAATGAGCATAGTGTTTCCAATATTAAAGAAACACTTCCATAATTACACTGTTAACAATCCCCAAATGGTATTCCATAGATGGCTAACCATGGCAGGATAGCATGAAAGGAGACTGGGCAAAGTTGGCTAATTCTAAAATTTTCTAATTTAGAAGTTGTCCTGAACAGGCTTCAGAGCAGAGAGTAATTGAGAATCATGGGACTGATGAAGAGGAAGAGACTCCGGAGGCAATTTTAGGCTTCTGCTGATTTATATATTATTTATACATAAATAAGTGAGCTAAGACTGCAACCTCTGCAACTGTCTCTGTGTTTTCTTATCTAAGATAGGGAGGATAAAGTGTCCCATGGTAGATACCCAGAAAAGTTGAAACTCATTTCCATCACAGATATCAAGAGTGTTCAGAAGAAAAATTGGGATTTCCTCTGACATCTTTATTTCTTATCAGGTCACTAGTGACCTCCAGACAATGTCAATTGATATTTCAGCTGTTTGGGAATGGGATTATTTTCAGTAAAGAAGGATGGGGAAAATGACAGAGGCATTCCTTATTATTGCAATTATACTTATTCAGTCTGACCATGGTATTTGCAGAAACATATGTTGTATATTCTTTCTACCCAGCCCAGGGACAGGAATAGAATCCACAGAACCACAAGAACTAAAACATTGCCAAATTAGTTTCCACTTTACCACAGATGCAATACTGCAGCATGGTAACATGTGAATTGCCACCATTGCTATTTGGAAAGCAGTAAGATCCCAGCAGTCATCGAATCATCTGGATATTGGGACTTGATCAAAAAATACAAACTTGTATATTTTGTGTATTTTTGTATATTTGCAACTTTTGAGAGAAATGTATTGCTACTGTTTACAGTATCTGTTTCAAAGACTGAAGGTTGTTTTATTTACAATATTTAGGATTTCATTAGTACTAAGAAAAAAGCCCAGCTATAGATTCATAGTCTTGGAATGTGTCTGTGTTCAGCTGACTAGGCAGTTCTTTGGACATGGAGCTGAGATGAGGAGGGTGATGTGATCAAACTGTGGTCTGAGGTTCAAATCCATGCAGTGGTGGTGCCACTATGATTTTAACACTGTGACCTTTCCATTCTTTCCAGCTTTGGCAAAACTCTTCAAAAATTAGTTCAGAATACTGGTTTTGCCTGTCTTTAGATCCAAGATAGCACGGTGAACAGTCTAGTTACAAGAACATAAGTGAACTTCCTAGAAGAACTTGAAAACCAATATGACCCTGAGCTATGAGGACACCTTTCCTCCTTCTCAAGAAACTTGTGTCATTACAAAAGTCTTGATTGCTCATGGCAGGGTGGAACAGAAACTGCTGCAATGCAAGTGTCTGTTGCCCCCTTTCTGCTGCAGGAGTGTAACATTCTCTGTTCCTATAAAGGTAGGAAAGACGGTGCTGCTTTGCTGAGCTAGTTTTCCTAGATCCTCTGTGAAAAGGAGAATGTCTAGAAAAGATTCTTATCAGTAGGCAATGCCTGCCTCTGTAAATATTTAATGCCTGAGTAGACTTTTTTTCATAGCCTTTCTGTGCTAAAAATGAGTAAATAATATATATAAATGTGTTTTAAAGTAGAATTCAGATGCATTTTTAAAATTTGGTGTGTATATAGCTACCAAGGAACTGTTCTGTGTTACCCTGCATCAAAACCTAAGGAAATCAAGGAACTAAATTTACATGTTTAGACATAAAACATTTCAGCTTGAGTCAGAACTGATATTTAAATGATATGGCGTAGTTAAAAAACCGTTATGGTATATCCCAGGAGAGGGGAAATCCTTTCCCGCTTACTAAAATGTTGGGGTAGAATTCCTCTACCACCTTTGCTTTTTCAGCTTGGAGCTTTCTCTGGAGTGGGGAAAGCCCAAATGCAGATTGCCACAAGATTTCCGTATTGCTGCATAAAGAGACAGCACAAGCTCTTTGTTTTTTATTATTTCTTAGGGAAACAGTCTAATTATCATAGAAATCTCATTGATTTTATCAGTATTTTTAACAAGTTTTGTCTTTGGCTAAGCAAAATAATATGCAGAAATAAAAATATAGGAGCAAAAAATCAAAATATTTTATGGTAAAACTGAAAGAATCACTTTGCATACCCTACATTTGTTAACTAAGAATAAATTTAATAATAATGGTTATGTAATCCTCACTTCCAAACAGGATTAGAAAATTCTCTACATGTGAAATTTGAATGTCATTGTAGCCTGTTAAAAGACTACTGTTTTTTTCTAGTCTTATCTTTTATTTTATTCTTAATTTTAACTATTGTTTTAATTGTTTATGCCTTCTATTTTCCTGTGTTTTTAATGAGAAGTAAAAATGTAATGGAAGAAAATGTATTAGGCAAGTATTTGGGACACGGATTCTCACTTGAAGCATGAACAATGAATTAAAATGTACTAAAATGTCTGACTGGATTTTGAGAAAAGATAGGTGTAAATCTCTGTCACAAGTAGCCTAGAACTGATTTTGCCTGTAGAGGCCTGTTTGCCCTTTGAATCGTGGCCCTCTTTTGCTGCCCACAAGTCCAGGGTGGCCCCTGGCAGTGCAGAGGTCTGTCTGTAGCTGCAGTGATGTCAATATTTGCCACTGCTTGGCCAGTAATCACCACAATATTCAGAGATCCACAGTGCAAGTAACTCCTGTGGCCCAGTGGCATCACTGCTGGTGAGTGGGACTCGGGGAAGCAAGCGATGACTTTCACCTGCAGTGCAGCTGTACAATTTTCCTTACTATTTTAACTAAAGACTTCACAATTCCTGATGCTTTTCCATTATAACACTCCTGTGAGATAGGTAAATACTATTATTTCCACACTGCAGATGTAAAAGGAAGCAGGGAGTGCTAAAATAATTTAGCAAAGTTTACTTAGGCAAAGCAAGCACTCAAATCTGCCCTTATGAAATCCAGATGTAGTGATTATTGGACACCATCACTCCAAAAGATTTTGCCTTATGAACTCTCTCCTTTTAGCTACAAAAAGGGTAAGAGTAAATCCAAGTCTTTGCACCTGGTGTATGGAGAACTTGTGGATTTAAACATTGACAACTGTTAAAAAGATGGAAAGTGGATTTTCCACATGAGGTTATTTACCTTCCTTAATGAAGAAATAAAAGAAAAAACGTAGGTGAAGGCAGGAGGATAAAAAAGGAGTTTATGTGTAATGTTTTTGGTGCTTGCAGTTTGAAATATGCATGTGCAAACAATTCAAGTGGAGCATCTCGCCATTATGAAGGTACTTTCCTGATATGTAAATTTCTTACAGTTGAGAATTTATTCATATGTCTCAGGAAAAGACATCTCCTCTGCTTGGAAGGGAAGATGTGCTAATTTCAGTCCAGGGTTATTAAAAATTATGACCAAATGAAAAAATAGGTATTAGGAATTTATCTAGAAATCAACCTTACTTACAGAACAATTACTTGATTAATGAATAGCAAAAAATAAACTAGTAATATTTTTTCACAGCAGTGAAAATAGATAGATTTTTATTTCAAGAAAATGAGATCAGATGCAGCCCACACCATACTTAAACAAAGTTTGTAATTATATATTCCTTGTCACAGTTCACTTAGTATCCAGGATCTCCAATAGCTGCTTGTTGCTATATAAAAGTTGCAAGCTCAAGACTTGACATTTCATACCTGATTTTCTGGTGAAGGTTTCTCATTTACTCAGTAATCGAGCACAGCCATAACAGACTTATGAATTTTCATGTTAGACAACACCAGTTTTGTGATAAAAGATTACAGGCCTGATTTTGGAAAACAGTCCCCAGAGCTCATGAGTTAAGAGCAAAATTTATTTTGAGTTTAGTTTGGGATGAATTTCTAATCACATTAGGTGCAAAGAAGGCCTTTTAATTTCACAGCTCCTGGGAAAGTGAAACTTGGGTAAGCTGAAATCATTGTGAAACAACTACTGCATCAACATCTGATACTGTAAGTCTTGGACTATCTTCTCTGAGGTGATTGAGCTGCAAATGCAATTCTTCCTTGAGATGTGTATCATTGAGTTATAGTGAATATAGTTATAAATACCAATCTTATTTGCACTGTGTGTTAAGTGCATGACTTTAGTCAGTGGGATGGATATTTGATGGAAAGTATCTGGAAAGTGCTAATATATTGCCATTCCTGAGATAGAACTTGTTCAGTGTTTTGGGTGACCCCAGGTTTCCAGGGTGAGAAGGTATCAACTAAATCCTCGAAACACAATGTTGCCTTTGCAGGACAAAGGGATTTAAGCAAAGCTTGGATTTCAAGGTGATTTCAGAACTTGTTGAAAATATAAACCTTGTGAGAGCAGTTTGTTGCACAACCCTGGCAGCCAGCTCCAGAGAGGGTATTGACAGTACCTTGCTGTCCCGTGTTTGAAAGCAGTACCTCTCTTCTGTTATGGTTTTGGGAAGCAGGGAAGGAAAACTTTCATTATTGCATTTCAGGGATAGGGTAGAAAACTAGTAGAGACTGCAACTTGGTAATTTTAATACTATATTTGGTAGCTGCCTGGAAGCAATCTAGGTAGACCTGTGGCTTTAAGTGTTGATGGGAAGTAGTTTACAACTAGTAAGCAAAGGTCTCATCCTTTGTTAACTTAATATTCGTGCTCTCTACATTTTCTCTCAAAATGATGTCCCATTAGACTTAATTGCTTTGCAGGAATGTCCTTTGATGTTTTCCTTACTCAGATAGTTAATTATTAAAAAACCCCAGAAGAATATTAACTTATGCTCTCATGAAATTCCTATCAACAGGGTAAAAATGCCTCCAAGTTCCTCCAGTTTTTTATCAACAGAGTGGGATTAAAAAAACCAGTTGTTTTCATAAATGGATATAATGTTTTCCCATCTAGGGAAAAAATGCTGCATGGAATAATAACAAACATTAGATGAAGAACAACTCCGTATTAGACTGAACTCTTCTTGGTTTCATTGGCTTGTAGAGAAAACTTATTTCTGAGCAGTAATATAGGAGAAACAACATACTTGAACATTAAAGGATATCCTTCTAAATAAGCTTGATTTGTCAGAAATTACATGAAAGCATTTCCTAACTCCTTTTCCTTCCTCTATTTGCTTATTCAATATTCTATATAAATTACTTTAAACACAGGGCTTTATTAATCTGATCACTTAAATCAATCCCAAAGTAACAGATGAAGCAATTGTGAAAATTTGGCCTCATACACCACACAAGTAAAGAGCCTTTGTATTCTGTAAGAAGTTGAACTTGTACTTTTCCTAATATTAAACTTGTCCCTGTCTGTTCTGAGGAATTACATCACCCAGCAGCTGGTGCAAAAGAGACTTTGTCAGCAGATCTGAACCACAGTTCTTGTAAACCACCCAGGCTCCTAATCCTGAGGAAGTTCCACTCCATCAATTAATGCCATCACATAAGCAGGAGGTTGCATTTCTAGTTTTTTCCTTATTTATTAACAGAGAAACTGTCAGACTACAACAGAGTATTCGTTATTTAATGGGAAAGTAGAAAATAATGAGAAACTTACGGTTGGTGCATTATTTTGAATTGGTTCAGTTCATAATCTGATATATTCTGAAAAGAGATAAAAAAGGTTTTGCATTTTAAATAAAGATTAATTTAATCAAGAACAATCCATTAAGTGAATTTTGTGACATTTTAGTCACACATTTTGCTTAGTGAGCTAAGCAAACAGCTAAAAAATAGTTAGGTTTTTTTGTAGCTATATGGTTGGCACATCTTGGTTAATACTTAACTTTTTATCACTGACCTGTTGTAGCTTTTCTGGAAAGCTGGTAGCACACACTGCATTGTTAAACTGGAATTTAACCAGGCATGTGGCAGATTAAATTATGCTGGTTAATGAATCATTCAAAAAGTGATAAGGAAACCATTTCAAATGGCTTGCTTCACCACAGAATTTATTTGGATTTTTTTTTTTCACTGAAATCAGGAGTTAGTAGAACAATGGCCAAGTAGAATATTATTTTAAGAGTGGCTGGGAGACTGTTAACTCCCAGCTTGGTCTATTCTTGTGCTAGACTTGTGCACGAGTCCCCAACCCATGAAAAACTGGGGATAAAAAAAAATTTTGCATGTGCCACCTTGGCATATACAGTGCCCATTCTAGTGCTGCATGAGCTAATGTGGGTACTGGAAACAGGTTCACAAAACCATTTCAATAGTTTGTATAGCTCCATATACTTTTAATCTCAACATGTCAGAGTCCCTGCAATGCAGTGAAACAGCAGAAGTACTTCTGTGTTCAAGTTAGTGCACACTTTGAGTTTTAAGATAGTTCAAATTAAACCTTTTTTTAATCTATAGATTTTCTTTTAGTGCAAAATTTCCTGTAAAATCTCTGAATCATATCCAGACCAAGTGTGTGATTACATATTTTCAGTACAGAAACCTGCTAATGCTTGATTTCAACAGGGGATAGGTTAGGCTGAAAACATGTCCATTTAATAGATGTAATTCTAACCCTCCTATTTATTTATTATTTTTTGTGTCAGAAAGAGGAAAATATTTGCTTGTTTCTTGAGACTTCCTAGGCACACCTGTAAGGGATGCGAAATCTTGAAAATGAGTACTTTCAGCAACTTTAGTCATACTGAGTTCATAGTAATATGATTTATGTTTGCCCAGCTCTCTGTTTTTCTGAATAACACCCCACCCATTAGTCCCATCGTAGACTGTTTTGCCTTTTCTTTGACCATATCATCAGCATAATAGAGGAATTTGTATCAGGCATACAAAATGAGACACTGAATAAAAATGTTGGAGACAAAGACATCAAATAAGATCTTGGAGAAAACATATTTCCTCTGCCTGTATTTAAATTTAAGGGAATATCTGCATTTCTTTAAGTTCTTTGATATATTTGTTGTGAAGAACCCCCTACATGTAATAGTTCAGCATGTAATTGTACCATAACAAAGAACAACTATATACGAGGTCTAGAGATTAACCCTATAGCTCAGGAATCAAGAGTGGGAAGGGAGAGACAGACAGTTGTAGAACATATTCTGACCTGTCAGTGAGACAAGGTTCAGCTCAATTTCTTCACTCAGTATGAGCGGACACATGTTCAAATATAAATGTTTTCTTACCCTTGGACAGATAATATCAGTGTGTGCCAGCCCACAATGCTTTGTGAAGCAACTTTTAGCTAACAACATCACTGTGCTTGAGCACTCCCTTTACCAGACCGGTCTCACTCTTCCCAAACATGAAGATGATGCTCAAAGGAGCAGTAGAAGTTTTGTCAGTAGATGTGAAAGCAGAAATGATGAAGATCCTCAACATCTGATCTGTGGAATTGCTTTGAGCCTTGGCAGCATTGGATGTAGCTGTGTGTCAACTCAGAAGGCAACTATTTTGAAGGTGATCATAGCTGATTTTCTTAGGTTGTTAAATAGAAAGAGTTGCAAGCACAGTCTCTTTATTTTTGTGTTGGACCTGTATCTACATGTAGTGGATATGGTAGTTAGCAGATCTGGAAGTCACCAACTACTCATGGAAATGTAAAACTGTAGGGAGCTGTCTGATTGCCGTACAAGCCCATCTGGTCTCCTCAGACAGTGTCAGCTGTAGTGATGACTCACTAAATTGCCTCTGCAGATCAATGACCAGCAGTATTAGGGCTGTTTCCTCCCCTTCCATCCTTCCTCCTTGCACTTTCTAAATAAGAGGAGGAAGTAGCTATGTTTTTTTTGTTGTTGTAAGGATTTGGGTTTTGGTCACACCCTTTTCTTTGCAAAATAGTGTATTTGAACCTTTACTTATGTGCATTGAGATTGCTGAGGTATAATCCCTGTAATTCTTTCTGCCCTTCTAAACTGCTGTTTGCTGGAATATGCAGCTTAAGCAGTAAGGGCTGTGTGAATGGGCAGTTAAAACACATTTTTTTAATGAGGAATTGAGCTTACTAGATGAGGAAGCTATGAATCTAAGCATTTCCCATACTGGTGAATGTTTTACAGAGAGTGTTTTATTTTAAATACTTTTTTTTTTTCCTGACACAATCTTCAATAAGGGGATTAAACTACAAGACTCCCTGAAGTTTGAGGAGATTGGCATCTATGGGTCCAGCTGAAAGATAACTTTTCTTATTTTGTATGCTCATTTTTTTACAGGAAGTTGCACCATTGATTGCAACTAAAAGCTGCATTTTAACAACAAAATCCTGGTCTTAGGAAAGAGTACAAAGGTATCTTGCAAACTCTAATTCTTCCAGGTTTTAATTATCCCATGCTCCTATTGTTGCTTATGTTATACATTATCAGTGATTCATGTTGGAATGAATGCACTATTTTGCAAATGAATGTGTTTGATGAAGAACTTAATGTAGTTTCTTTCCTGGAGGAATTTGTGTCACCAAGTATACAGTGAGGAACTAAAGGAACAGAGTGGGAGTTGTGGGTTTTTGTATTTACAGTTTCATATTAGAGGGCAATTTAGAAAGCACAGAGAAATTATGTTCTCTTGCAACCTGCTATCGATTTCCTCTCTTCTACTGGCTGCTTCATTTACCTGACATCAACTTTTTCAGCTCACTTACATAGTTCAGTAGTTAAGGGTAACCAAAACTCTTAGCTTGCAAATCACAGAATTATAGAATCACCAGGTTGGAGGAGACCCACTGGATCATCAAGTCCAACCATTCCTATGCGTCAGCCAGCTTTGTTCTGCAGATAGTATCGTGGAAGAAGAGAAATACTCTAGTGGTTCTTATGTTTGAGGTGTGTCTCTTGCCTCTTTACTTGCAAAGGCATGTCTTGGATCTGAACTATGTTGCTGTAGCTGCTTGCCAGCATAAGTTCTGAAAAAGGGAAAGCCTCATATCAAAAGCAAACGGAAGTTCAATTTCTGTACAATCTTGAACTGTAGTCCTGTATGTAGGTTTTATGGATTTTTGTCTGGAAAAGTTTAGATGGACTTATGCACCTGGGCTGTGCAGTAAACACAGAGTGAACTGGCATGTCTGAGGTTCTCCAGTTCTGTGCACGTGATTTGCAAATGGTCAGCACATATGTGTTGCTTACATGCCTTGGCTGGGTGGGACTTGGGACATTTTGCAGACTTGGGGACATGCAGAGGATGACTGGTAGGTGGATAAGGGGGAAGTCAGCATGCAAATGGAGTCCTAGCTTGAGGAAACTTAGTAAGCATGGTAGGAAGGTAAAGGGTGTGGCCCTCTTACATGGAATAGAATGATCTAACATAATATGTGGCATGTATGGCACCTCCCCAGGTTTAGCATTTCTCTAAGGAAGGCTTATAAGTCACAAATGCAGCTGTCAGAAGTCATGAAAGCAGACATGTTTTGGCCTCCAGGTTTGCTTTGGAGATCTTTTTTTCATGCTTTCACAGCTCCTAGCTAGGGTTATACTAAAGGATATTTTAATTGAGTTATTACCTCAAAAATTTTTTATATGTCTTTGAAGAGAAGTTATTTATATAGCTGATTGTATGATACAGTTTTTGCAATTACATTTTTAAGTTCATATAAGCACATCTCTTTCCCCTTCTTTACTTCTCATCCCTTCCTGGGAGCTTAGCAGCTGCATGAGATGGTTATAGCTGCAGGTGCCAATAATAATTGAACAATCCAGGAGAGCCCTGCAGGATCAGTAGAAGTCTGAAAAGGTTAAATTTTCATGTGAATGAGGATGAGGGAATCCCTTTGACTTTATGATAAACAAGCATACTTTATTACTAGGTAAGCTGTCAATATCTGACCAGTAAAGCTGCATGTAAAGAGTCAGTTTTGTCGTTACCTTACAATAATGTTGAGTTGAGCTACGTACTGTGACATTACCAGTATAGACTGGTTAGGAGAGGCTTGCTGTGAAATGAGTAAATGAGTTTATTCTTTTTTAAAAAAAATTATTTTCTTCCCCTTTGTGTGTGTGTGTATGCATCTCTTTTTATATATATTGGAATGTGATAGGGTATAATGAATTTGACTTCCTCAACACAATTTTCAATTTTTTTGGGAAGTAAAGAACCCAGATTTATTTCATATTGTTATGGCAAAATAAATATATAATATATTATAAAAGCTGTACATTCAGTATGATCAACTTTAGGTTAAGATTTATTTATATTATATATTACCTGTTTGGTAAAGACAAAAAGACTTGAAAGAAGCCTAGGCTNAGTGACAGGGGACAGGACAAGAGGGAATGGCCTCAAGCTCTGCCAGGGGAGGTTCAGGCTTGACATCAGGAGGAAGTTTTTCACAGAAAGGGTCATTGGTCACTGGAACAGTCTGCCCAGGGAGGTTGTTGATTGACCTTGCCTGGAGGTGTTTAAGGCACGAGTAGACGAGGTGCTAAGGGGCATGGTTTAGTGTTTGATAGGAATGGTTGGACTTGATCCAGTAGGTATTTTCCAACCTGGTGATTCTATGATTCTATGAATCCACAGCTACATTTTTCCCCTCTGGGAGACAGAAATCTAGAGTGAAAATAAAAATGATCTAAATTCAAGTAGTCAATATGAGTGAAAATCTGTAAAATCATGGAGTTGTAATAATTCATGTTAATGATATTTCCTATTAACTGGCATAATAGAGTATCTGTGATTGGTAGGAGAAGATCTGACATTTCTTAGTAAAACTGTCCTTATGGAATAAGAATAAGATCTCTTTGCTGTCCTCTAGAAATACAGCCTGAACTGTGATATCCAGCAAAAAACTATCACAGTGTCTCAGCCTGAGTAAATAATGTAATAAATACACACTGGAATATTTTTAGGTCTTTTTTTTTTTTATTAGATAAATAAGAGCTCTGCCTGACAGTGGGTAAAAAAAAAGCAGTAGAGAAGGCAAATAAAATGTGGAGTCTCTAAAATTAAAAATCAGTCCAGAAAAAATGGCATAATAAGGAAATGTTTCTATTATGAGTGGAGAATTCCTATTTTTAAGGTATTTGTCCATTTTAAAGTGTATAAAGCTGACATCTAGTGGTAGAAAGAGCACTTTGTATGTAAAGTGGCTTTATAGTGAGACCAATTTGCATAGCAGATTAATGGGTTGTAACTATATTACATACTGAAATTGCAATTCCCTGTACTTTAGCCTAATTCAAATCCTATTTCTTTGGATAAAAAATTAATCTTTCAAGTTAAATTTTGTGCCTTTAAGTAAGGTCTTGCTGATGTAGTGCACGGTGGTGGTGTGTGTCCATCTTGATGAATGCATGGTCTCCTACTAGAGAAGTGTCAACCTGATGAACAGTTTCATTAGAGAGGAAAAGGTTGCAAAAGATGTTAGCATTAAAATATTTCCATCCAAAAAAGTGAGGATAAGGGTTAAAGAATCTCAGCAGGGTCACTGAGGAAATCGTTTTAGCAGCTACCAATTTTAGACCTGTTATGAATAAACAGAAATCAGGCTTCCGAGCTATGATACATGACTCAGATGTGGTATTACTCAAAATGTAAGCTTTACTGGGAGAGGAAGCAAGGCTTTATGACCAAGACTCATATCTTGCATGAACTCAGGCAAGATATGTGGAGTCTGAATCAACAGAACTTATAGGGAGTGTTTAAATCTTTCTTCTTGAAGACAAGAGTATGTTTGTTTGTTGGGGTCTGTGCTTAAGTGTTTTTTTAGTCATAGTTAATATCCTCATTTCTTATTCATATCTTAATTCAAACAACAATTAAAAAATTTACTTTTCTATTTTATTGCATATTTTGTATGTCTTATTCAGATTTAAGTGTCTTTGAAACAAAGAACACTGGCTAAAACTTTTTTTTAAGGGGTGGGGGAAAAGGAAAGTTATGCATAGTCAAAGGATGCAGTTCAGGATGAACATAACAAAAAGTAATAGCAGAGTTCAAACCTATCTTCCAGGTAATAAAAAGAAAGAGAGCAGCATCAGAAGGCTGGATGGGGACAGGCATGAATCTGAAGAAATAAGGAAAGGAAAAATGCTTCAGTGAAATTGTAATTAGGAGTGGCTAAAATAGTAATAAAATCATAACTTCTTTTTTTTCAGGATTGTCAGTTCATGGCAAGAATTGTCAAACTACATTGGTCATTTTTTTGCTATAAATATTTATTTTACAGCCCTTTCAGTTCATAATTATTTCAAGTATTCCAAAGGTAAGAAATGCTGGTAGTGTAATTCTAGTGAGGCATAGATCTGTGTGGTTTCAAGGCTGAGGTGAGTCCTGCTATACTGCCTCTATCATTTCATCTCTATTACTTTTGAAACACAGTGAATCATATTTGTTGAACACAAATGTTGACATTCTGCAATGAAACTAAAGTCACAGTTGTAGAAGTGGTATAAGAAAAAGCTGCTGTTATTTCAGATAGGCTAGCCTGTATACTGCAGAGCTGCTCTGTAAGGAAAAGATTAGTTGTTAATGGTCATGCCAGCCAGAGCTGGGCAATGAAGTCTTATCTGTCCTGAGCTGGTAATCCAGCACAGGTGCCTAACAGTTCTGATATACTTTTGACCTTTCAGGTCTGAGTGTGGGAGAGGTTGTAACGGTATGAGGCAAACTGCTATATGCAGAGTCCCTCTAGCTTTGTCTGCACTAGGGCTTCTCTTTACTGCTTAGGCACCGATGCATTTCTAAAGCAGTGAAATCATTAGGATAAGTCGTACTAGGAACACCAGAATTGTTAGTATTCATGATATTGCTAAGATTTCACAGCAGCCATTTCTGCATTTGACTTACATAAGACCTTGCATAGCACAAATGAAGCTGAGCTGTTATCAGTGTTAGTAGGAAGGGAATGTATTCGGGAAGTGCCTGGTGTTAATAGGTCTGTGGGGGTAGGTTACTTGGTCCACTGTGAATTTGTGAGCCATCAGAAAGTGCTGCCAGTACTTTGTCCTCAGGCATGTTTTTAGCTGAACAAAACTGTTCTTCTAATGTGGTGTTACTGAAAGTTCTCTTCAACATGTTGGGGGAATTTGAGGTCTAGGTATCTATCATGCTGGAAGTACAGCAGAGTATTTTACATTTCTTTAGAAGAGTCAGAATTGCTTTAGCACCACTGATGAAAACCTGTTTGTATTATTGCTACATTTCAAGTAAAACCCAAAGTTTTTTTCATTAATAATTCCATTAGATTGAATATATTTTGAACTATTTTATGGTCTTGCCAGAACTCCAAGGAGTGTGCACTGCATACCCTGCTATGTTTACTCAACTGTTGAGATGTTGCAAACTTTTTTTTTTTTACGAGAAAAAGATATTTTCCTGCATTGGTAGCTCGGCGAATTGCTGTGGTTTACGTTATTTTGAGGAAGTTGCCTTTTGCAATAATAACTGAAGCGTGCTTGTCTAAGGTTAACCATTTTTTGCTTTGAAAGAGGTCCAATGAAAGACTAAACTGGTTGATCCTTTGCTCTCATATAAGTTATGAGTGGGTTCGCCTATGATTTAATAGTTTATGACCTAGGGTTTCCAGCTCATTCTATAGCCCAGGAGCTGCTTGCTCACACTTGGCTATCCAAGACTTTTTTTGAACCTGTTGTGTTCAATCTTATGTGCTGAATGAATTATCCTCTCCCTGAAAGCTGGCTGCAGAAATAGCCTTTGTTTAAGACATTTATGTTGGTTTGCAACATAAATCTGTCTTTTAGTACATGTAATGGGAAAGTTAATCTTACTTTTCCTAGAACGTGGGTGTCCCCGTTAGTCTCAGGCTGACCTGATGAAGATACAGGAGGTTTCCAAGGTTCTTTCAGAAATTATACCATATTCCTTACTGACAGTGTAATGCTGTGTGGGCTGAGCTCCATATTTGCATGTCATTATTGAAAGGACACTTACTGGAACATAGGAAAAAAAAAAACAAAAACAAACCACTTCCCTTATCTTTATTGTAATGACCTGCTGTATACTTAAGCAAATTAAAATGGGCTTTGCTGTTTGAAAAAGGAAGCAAATCACCACATACAGAAATAACTGTGACCACTAGAAATTTAGCCTTGGCCAAAACCAGCAGAGGCTGCCACTGGTGAAGTTGTCTGATTCTTTATTAATTTTTTTTTATCTGTGAGAAAGAGAATCCACTAGAGGCAGCTCAAAGTCTTCTAGCAGAACCATTAATCTCTCAAAATGCTTGATTGTTTTGCAGGACTATTTTCACTTCATCAATGATTAATAATGTTTAAAAATATTTGGAGTTGAATAAATTTATTTTGGTATATTTAATATAAATCAAAAGCCTCCAATGAGGCACTTCAGTGCTACTGCTTTAGTGGTTCTGAAACATTTTATTTTTATAGGATACTTGGAACTATTCATTCTAATTCAGAACAAAGGGAAATATTGAAAAGTTGCAAGTTCCATTTTTGGCTACATCTAAGAACTAATGGCCTGGAAAATATTTCTAGTCTCTAATCACGATACCAATGACTCAAGATCTCAACAAAGCAGAGCATGCTGCAGAAATATCCTAACATGGGGTCCTGCTGAAAGGAGAACTGGTGCTTTAGAAACTGACCTTCCCCAGGATTTAGCCCAAGGTGGGACTGCACTAAGCAACTGACAAATTTTGGATGCACTTTAAAAAAGATGTATAACAGGATTTACCCTGTCAGCTGCATTTAATAATCTTGGTCTTTGACAGGGCTGTACCACATCTGAGCTACTTCCTCCTACCTGCATTCACTTTCTAATAACTGCAAGCAGGTGGCTTGAGTCAAGTGGTACCCTTTTGCACCTAGCTTATTAAAACACTGCTGGGAAAACAAGTACAATTAAAAAATGTTTCTATAAATATAGCAATAGCTCAAGGAGGGCTAAGGAGAATCCCTAGTCTTTATTAGTTGTGGGGGAAAATTGTGACAAAGGATGAAGGAAAGGCTGGGATACTTAATGCTGCCTTCACCTCAGTCTTTAATAGTAAGAGCAGTTGTTACCTGGGTATCCAGCACAGAGCTAGAAGCCAGGGATCAAAAGCAGAATGGAGACCTATAATCCAAGAGGAAGTGATTAATGACCTGCTACTCCACGTAGACGTGCACAAGTCTATGGGATTGGACAAGATCCACCCAAGAGTACCGAAGGAACTGGTGGAAGGGCTTATCAAGACCCTTTCAATCATCTATCAGCGGTCCTAGCTAACAGGGGAGATCCCAGTTGACTGGATATTAGCAAATGTGATGCTAATCCACAAGAAGGGCTGGAAGTAGGATCCAGGCAACTACACGCCTTCAGCCTGACTTTGGTGCCAGGGGAGATTGTGGAGCATATCATCTTGAGTGCCATCATATTGCAAATACAGGATAACCAGGCCATCAGGCCCAGTTAGCATGGGTTTATGAAAGACAGGTTCTACCTGACTAATCTGATCTCCTCCTATGACAAGGTGACCCATTTAATGGATGAGGAAATGCCTGTGGATTTTGTCTACCTAGACTTTAGTAAAGCCTTTGACACAATTTCCCACAGCATTCTCCTGAAAACAATGGCTACACTTGGATGGGTGTACTCCTCACTGGCTAAAAGAAATGGCTGGATGACTGGGCCCAGAGAGTTGTGGTGAGCGGAGTTAAATCTGGTTGGTGACTGGTCACAAGTAACATTCCCCAGGGCTCATTGTTTGGGCTGGTTTTTTTTAATATCTTTATCAGTGATCTAGACAAGGGGATCGAGTGTGCCCTCAGTAAGTTTGCAGACGATACCAAGTTGGGTGAGAACATTGATCTCTTTGGCACAAGGAAGGCTCTACAGAGGCATCTGGACAGGCTGGATCTATGGGCCAAGGCCAACTGCATGGGATTCAACAAGGCCAGGTGCTGGGTCCTACACTTGGGCGACAAGCCCATACAATGCTGTAGGCTTGGGGACAGAAAAGAGCTGTCTGGTGGAAAGTGACATGTGGTTGTTGGTTGACAGCTGACTGAAAATGAGCCAGTGGTGTTCCCAGGTGTTCAAAAAGGCCAAGAAACATCCTGGCTTGGATCACAATTGCTGTGCCAGCAGGACTAGGGAAGTGATTGTCCTCCTATTCTTGANGGTGGAAAGTGACATGTGGTTGTTGGTTGACAGCTGACTGAAAATGAGCCAGTGGTGTTCCCAGGTGTTCAAAAAGGCCAAGAAACATCCTGGCTTGGATCACAATTGCTGTGCCAGCAGGACTAGGGAAGTGATTGTCCTCCTATTCTTGACACTGGTGAGGCTGCACTTGGAATACTGTGTTCAGTTTTGGGTCCCTCATACAAGACAGACATTGAGTTGCTGGAGTGCCTGCTATGAAGGGCAATGAAGCTGGTGAAGGTTTTTATGAGGAGTGTCTGAGGAAACTTGGGTTCTTTAGTCTGGAGAAGGGGAGGCTGAGGGGAGACTTTGTTGTTCTTAACAACTACCTGAAAGGAGGTTGTAGTGAAGTGGATGTTGATCTCTCCTCCCAGGTAACAAGTGATAGGATAAGAGGAAATGGCTTCAAGTTGCACCAGGAAGATTTAGGCTAGATATTAGGATATGTTACTTTATTGAAAGGGTTGTCAAGCATGGGAACAATCTGCCCATGGAAGTGATTGACTTACCATCTCTGGAGGTATTTAAAAGGTGTGGTGCTTAGGGATATGGTTTAGTGGTGAACTTGGCAGTGTTAGGTTTCTGGTCAGACTCCATGTTCTTAAAGGTCTTTTCTAACATAAACAATTCTATCATGCTGTGAAACTGTTCCTTCAAGTTATCTAGTTTTAGTGAAGAAATGGAGGGAAGTAGGAGCTAAAATAGTTGTGCTGGTGGCATTTTCAGTGTTTGAATATTGACATAGTAGGAACAGTGCTTTCTTGGAATGACAGCAAAGGCGGTCTTGGTGGAAGATGCTCTGTATTGAGAAACAAAAGTTCCCTTTATTTTCTGGGTATTAAGAGTTTCCATCCTGCTCTTGTGAGAAAGGTTGAAAATGACAACAGGAAATAGCACAGCAGGAATTAATTCTTGGGTCACTGATAGGTGAGAGTGGCAAGAACCTTTGTTACTTGGGGAAATCAAGTCATAATCCGTCTGAAATGCTGCTACATAGGACAAATAATTCAACAGATTAACTTTGCAGGTGTCTCGGCATGCTGGGAGCAATGGGATTAACATTGGAAAATCCCATAATATGGGGGATTTTAGGTCTTAACCTCTCCTCTGTTGGCCAAGGGCCTGGGAACTGTGTAGAAGTGCTCCCTGCTGACACTGTCTGCAAAAGCAGCTGCCTTCCACTTTCCTGCATCTGGACAAAAACAATAATTCTAGGAAGAAGCGCTGGGAAAGAGCTAAGCCTGAAAAGGCTGTACAGAAGGGGAGTGAGAATTGTCTCGCCTCTCAGAGCAAGGACTATGGCAGAAGCAGTCAGCAATCTTAAAATTGCAACAGCAGTCTTAAGAGCAAAACCTGTATGTGAGAGTATTCTTGAAAGATTAAGAAAGATCATATGCATAATTTTAGACATGTTACGTTTTGTCAAAGGAAGTAGAAGTAGCTATTCTTAATGACAAGAATAAATGCCCTTACTGAATCAGACACCAAATGTGACTTTGTACATGCCTGACAGCTCCAAAACCACTGATGACTAGCCACCTTCTCTTTAGAAGTAAATCACATCATAAGCTCCTTAGACTTCTACATTGCAGTAATTAAAAATGTGTACACAGAAATCAACTGAGCTATTTAATTTGAAAATACTCTTAGTACTCTTTGGATAATGGGATAGATTTGCTGTACATTCTTTGATACTGCTTTATATTCTTCGTGTAGTGCCACTGTTGAACCTCACTTTAATAACTGCAGTGTTTGTAGCTATCAGCTGTAGATAGTTTTTAATTCATACAGTCGTGAAAGTGTTGTGTATGAATATCTATATTGAAGTCTTGAAAATTACCAGTTGATTTGCTTACCTCTTCCACAGCAAGTAACATCACTAATAGTGGGTAATCACAGAGTCCATAAGCAAGACTGTACCTGCTGCATTTCAATAGCAGCTGAAATAACTTTGAGAAAAGATAGATTTTATGGTGCTGGCAGTTCACTGCAAGTATGAGAGGGAATACCATATACAGTTGTGATAATTTGGGTAAGCAGTAGGATTATCAAGATTCAATATAATGAAGTTCCCTAACTATAAAGCATACGTGCTATGTTTAAGTTGTGGTGAGAAATCGACCTTTGTTCGTGTTGAAGAGAGCAGCTACCTGTACTGCACGGAGTACACGGTGCTGGCTCAAAGAGAAGAAGCTATTTCTGCTACTGTAGAAAGGCATGTGTAGTAGATGCCTTCATCCAAAGCACAAACCTCATTTGTTTAGAGTCACAGTATGGTAAGTGTGGATGAGGACTTCTAATATGGGGTAGAGCACGTGTATAGCACAGAGGCCTATGCCTCTTCTGTTCCACGATGCTGTGCAGAGTGCTAGGTGGTGGCCAGGCAGCCCTGGCTGGTGAGAAGTACCTCTTGAAGAGGAAAAGCCAAAGATGACTGGCATAGTTTTAACCAATTCTTATTAGTGAGGCAAAGACCTTTAGCTCAGTATTTCCCAAGAAAACTTCTACAAAGAAGTTAATGACATTTGATTTAAACATCTCCTTGTTTTTCCTCAGTTTGGAAATTTGAAAGACAGCCTGTAAATATAACACTTCCTCCCCCTGCTATCTTTCTGGGATGCCATAAGATTTGTTAGTGTACTTAAATGTTTTAATTAAAATCTTTTCTAGTCCAATGCAATAAGCAATGTCCCCTGTCAGAGCAAAGTGCCTGATGCTAATGATGCTTCCAGATGATAAATTGTTGTGGGGACAGCTACAAAGCTAGAGAGTAACTTAATTTGATGGGTTTGATTTTGTTATACTTCAGTTATCATGAGATTAACAGATAATGCTAGTTAGAAAGAAGAAAAGGAAAAGGTGCTTTGTATGTTTCTCATCTTCTCTATTCCTGTATGGAAATTGAACAGTGTAATGACCCATGTCAGTGACGTATATCTATGACATGTTCAACTATTAGTTTCATTTCAGTAGGAAAAAGACATCATGCTTTGGATATGGGACTCAATATATTAGGTTAAACCAAGTTCCTAGTGTTAATCTGTGTACTTCTCTGCAGAGTATCAGTGTATAATGGTGTGTAATATCTATGTCTTTTCTACCTCTGTATTGCTGCTTGGTCTTTACACAAAACTGTTGATTTGGATTTCATGCTGGATCTGAGTACTTATTCAAAGTCCTGGGGCACCCAGTGTGTACCTCATCCTCTGCCCTGTCAGCACTATGAATCTTAAAAAATATAAATATTAATCTTCTCTTTCTTCAACACTTGGTGGTAGCCAAACATGTTTATATCTACATCTGAAGTTGTCCATGTTTTAAGTATCCAGGTCATATAATCCTGCTCTTAGCTTGTTCTGCACTGATTTTATAGTTTTAGGTAGCGTTTGGAAATGGACTTGAAACAGACTTTTTGCTGTTTCTTGAAGTGACCGCAGTTATTAGTGAATGAGGCAATTAAAAAGTGAATTATAAAATTGGTGCAAACCATCATTGAAATTACTGTTCCACTATATATAAGCACATGTGAATCTCTTTTAGAAAAAAACCTGTTTCTATCAATTTTAAAATTTAAATTACAGTAGTTAATAACTGCAGTTATTGTGCAAGAAATAAAAGGATATGTATTTAAAATGTCTAAAAATAAATATACTTGTTTCAAGATTTTATAAGTAATTGACACAACATGTTGTTGATAAACAAGATTAAATGCTTAGAAGAAATCCTAGATTTCCACTAAAATACAGTTTCCTTTCCTGACAGTTAATGAAACTAACATTTGAATTTCAGTCTGGTACCACCTGACCATTTTGGAGCAGTATATCTTTAAATCTATTAGCAAGCTTGTGCAGAGTTTAGAGTGGAAGGGGAAAGGAAGTTTACTTTGAGAGAAGCTGAGCTACTGAAAGTTTTGGAATGTTAGATAAACCAGCTGAGATAGATTAATGGGCAAAGAGCAAGAGAAGAGGTCAAAACTGTACATGCAAATGTCCTTTCACATCTAGTAATTTCTGAAGATTCACATGGCTTCTAAAATAAGCTCCTTCCAGGGATACAATACGCACATTTGCAATATTAGTCTGTCATCTGGTATCTGAAAGCCATTTATATTTATGCTAGGACAAGAGATACTAATCAGTTTGTTTTGGATGAGTCTCCTAGCCCTAGTTGCCACGTGTGGTAGCATTTTTTTTTGCAGAGAAGAGCGACTGCTGGTTGACTTTCCCTTTTTCATCCCCAACCATTGACTAATACTGAAATTTATCTTACAGTGAATATTTCTGGTTTTACTTGCATGCCATTTAAAATACTTTAATCAATGTTTCAAACTAATCTATAGTTCAGAGTGACTGGCATGTACTATAGTCTACATGCAGAAGCAAACTAGAAACTGTATACATGTTGAGTACTAATATAAAAATCATATGCCTCTCTAAATGATTTGCTGGATTTGTGAAAGTCAAGAGGCAATAGTAGAAAATGATCATATATAACAGCCATCCTTGTGACTGGGCACATACAATTGTAAAATGGGAAAAGAGCACAAAAAGAGAAAACTACTTTAACTTTTATATGGGTTGATTAAATATAAAATGTTGCCAATTTTTCCGTATATACTAGAAGTTAGTCCACCACTGTGTTAAAAGGTTTGAAATTAGTTCCTTATCAATGTGAACGCAGTCCTTGAAGTGACTACAGGCAGAATTAAATAACACTATTGTATAAAACCAGTGAATTTTGATTACCTAAAGTTCCTTCATGTTTTACTAAATACTGTAAGTATTTCTCAGCATGGCTTTCCCAATTCACTTTAGTGACTAAAGGTGCTAGCAATGAGCATCATCTTCAGTTATGGAATCCAAATACTTGTAGCTATTTCTGGTAGAATTAAAATGCAAAAACTCCTCAGTAAATTACGATGAGAACAGAATGGATGTTGTTGCTAAATCTATATTTTATTTTAGCATATTTTCCTCAGTATTGGAGGGGAGAGAAGAAAAGACACTTCAGACACACTTAGAGAAACAAAATCCATTTAGAAATTTCACCTTATGAATTAATAATATAATATAATGCATAATAAGGGGCACCTCCTACATAAACCTAGAAAAGTATTGCATTTCCACTCAAAAAACCCAAAGCATAAACTAAGTCAATTTTCTTTTCCTTTAGTACACTCTAACTCTACTGGTTTTTTATATGTGATTGTAATTACACAGCCATGTAATAAACCTGCATAGTATGACTAGATGCTTTCTGAGGTACTTAAAAAGTACCACTTGTTTTTCCTCATTTTATTGTATTGCATCACCTGCCAAATTAAAGACCCTGGCGTTTCCCATTCTCGTGTGTTTGTAAAATGAACACTGCTTCTTGTTATTATCTGTTTGTAAGAGTGAATCTGCAGCTCATTCAGATGTGTATGCGAACACACACATGTTCAGATGACGGATCTTGGGATGGTTATTGACCTTCTGACTGATGGCCATGCTTATGTGGAGTGTCTGTGGATCTGGGTACCATTTAGCATGACAAAAGTGGCTCTATTTGGCTTTAGCTGATGAAAATTCATATCCAAGATTTCATTAATAAGGGTTACTTCAAACTGAAGCTCAACAAAGGCAAAATCATATTCAAGAAATTCTTGGCTATGGGACTGTTTTTCATGTTATGTTGTAGAAATCCAGCTATTGTCTGCAAATGTCAGATTATACTAATTTTATCTATGCTGCCCAAATAGATGTTTCTCTCATTTGGAACCAATATGGTGTTTTGTGTTATGATGAAAAACATAGGAAAGCATTAAAAAAAAAATCTCCTATGGCCTGATTGTTTAGTTCCTCTGTCTCTCATGTTCCTGAATTTATTCATGAGCACAATCACAAAAATCCTTCAAAACTCAACAGAAAATGTAGTGCAACACTGTAAAATTCAAGAATACTTAATTAGATAGGGAAAAGGAAGAAACAATAACACTATAAATAATGCATGGTACAGTTCTAAAAAAGACTGAAATTTGTTGGTAGAGGGCTCCTGTTTGAAAATTCAATATGCTATGACCAAATATAACCCAGGCTTTGGGTATGATGCCCTTTCTTCTAGATTTTATTTGGATTTCTTCCTAGTGCCTCTCTAAAATGCAGTGCTGTGTTTGTACAGATGCAGATAGTGCAAACCACCTGAATCAAAAGCATTCAGGTAAGAGGTTGTGTGTGCGCTTTTTGGTTTGGTTGTGTTGTGTTTTTTTTTTTTTGTTCCAGTGATGAGTCTCCTTCACTTGCAACACATTGCTGGCATGTATAGACATTTCTCTAATTGTCTTTTTATACACATCCAGGACCCAGGCAATCTCATACACAAATTAAGAGTTGTATTTTCCCCCTCATGGGAAAGGAGGGATTCAGGGAAAATGTCAATATTTAACTTGGGTAGTTCTGAGTGAGTGAAATAGATTGTCAGATATAAATATAAAATACATGTTTGTAATCTAACATCTCTGGTTTTTTTTAAACAAAAAATTGCACAACTGTATAGTTATTTGTTTCTATATTAACCTTCATTCAAATGGTTAAGGACTCTGCCTATTCATATTATTCTGATCATGTTATTTTAGCATATTTGGACTTCTAAGTAAGTGTAATGCAAAATCAAGTTTTAACTATCAATGTCATACCATGACAAATCAACCCTGGGAAATTGTAAGGTTTTAATAGTTCAGTCTTATGCTTTTCAAGGCCAAATGCCGGGTCCTGCACTTGGGGCACAACAACCCTATGCAGAGCTACAGACTGGGAGAAGTCTGTCTGGAGAGTTGCCAGGAGGAGAGGGACCTGGGGGTGTTGGTCAACAGCCGACTGAACATGAGCCAGCAGTGTGCCCAGGTGGCCAAGAAGGCCAATGGCATCTTGGCTTNGAATGGCCTCAAGCTCTGCCAGGGGAGATTTAGGCTAGAGATGAGGAGGAAGTTTTTTACAGTAAGGGTCATTAGGCATTGGAATATGCTGCCCAGGGAGGTGGTTGATTGACCTTGCCTGGAGGTGTTTAAGTTATGAGTAGACGAGGTCCTGAGGGACATGGTTTAGTGTTTGATAGGAATGGTTGGACTCGATGATCTGGTGGGTCTCTTCCAACCTGGTGGTGATTCTATGATTCTATGATTCTAATACATACAGACAAAACCACCTTTTAGAAATGTAGATTGCGTTTGAGCAGCAAGGGGCAAGATAGTCAAACTGTTAAGTGAAAAAGCTACACAAGAACAGTGGAGGAAATAAGGAAAGTGCAGTAACAGTATTATACCATTCTATAGCAGGTCTGAAGAATATTAATTAACAATTTAAGGTATCTTTCACAGGAATTTTATGCCTACTTGTTTACTAATAGAAACTCAAATCCTGCGAGTAATAGTACCTACAGGAAATCAAGTGCCCTGTAAGTAGAAGGTGTGCTTCTACATTTGACACACTAATGTGAATTTTGGATAGATTTTACCCTTCAGTATTCCACAAGCCTAAAACACATTAAATGATTTCAATTCTTCTAAACACTAGTTTTGCGGGGCCCTTGGGATTTCTAATTTTTTTCCAGTATGTCTTTTTTTCTGAGCATCAGTATGTGATGTGGGTTTACAGCAATGAAACCCAAACTTCAAGACAGATTTGCTAGTGCTAAAACCTACTCTTATACATAGAGTTGGCACTGGCAAAACTCACAAATGAAAGATAACTGTAATTGCATTTGTATGGTGTATTATTTTGTTTTGGTTTTTAATGTGGACAAATTCCATGAGTTTATAGATACGGAGAGGTAGATATTTAAGTGTCCTCTCAGTTATTGAAGGAATGGCTGCAAGGTTTTGTTGCTCTGAACAGTATGTTGATAACTGTCAGGTTTTGCAAGACATCTGCTGATGTCTTAAAGACAGTATTACACTGATATTTAGCAGTCACTACATTTGGAACCATCTACAGGTTTACTGTTCCTTTTTTGTTTGCTGCTTGCCATGCATTGTGCTTATTCAAAGCTGATGGCATCCTGTAAAAGAAAACAGGATGGCTTCATTTTACTAACAGAAAACCCCTGATAACTTGATCTTTGTCTGCCTCTGTTACTTTCTATAAATTTGCATTGCAGACCTCATGGATTTTCATTTTTAGCTGTGTTAAGCCTTTTACTACAGCCATAACAGCTCAGTCAGCAGTAGCAAAATGTGCTCAGGTTATTGTGGGCTGTACCTATCTAGCTCTTAGGCTACAAGTATGTCTACATGAAACATTTACCAGCAGAACTGTCCTGGCATAATTATCCTCATGTAACACCCCTGTGGAGTCTTTCTGGGAATAATAGTGTACTTCTGCTTTTGTTCATGTCACTTTACATTTAGTAGCTTTATAGTAGCAGTATCCAGACAGCTTTTGAAGTTTTTTCAACAAAAAAGTACTTCTTCCTCTGCTCTTTTGGGAAATGAAAGTTTATTTTATTTGTTTTTTAAAAATTATTTCTAGCCACCTTTCATTTCTGCAGTCAGGACTCCAATTAGTTTGCTTTAATTTATCAGGAACAGAAACTCAATATGTATGTCCTTGGAAATTTATCTCCTTTTGGCTCTGGCATCACCCACTGGTCCATGTAGCATGTTTACATTTGGAACCTTTCCAGGTTCCCTTTTTTTGAAATACAAACTTATACTAAAAGCAGCTATATAATTTAATACAATCCTGTACTTGAATAGGAAATTGATGAATTCTTTCCTTCCTGAGCACAGTGGAAATAAACAACTTAAGACTTCAAACTCTCCCTGGCCTGTTCACAAGGAGCTCTTTCTCCCTCCTGTATTGTCTGGTTCTCATAGAACTTCCTTGTTTTCAGAGGAACTGTATTCATCTCTCAAAACCAACAGCCCTGCAGGTTGTCCCCTTCTTAAAAATCAAATGTTGTAAATCAGTCTTTCTAACCTTGTTTGTGCTTTCTCATGAGAATCAATAACATTCAGCTGGTTTTAGTCTTTGTTGCAGAAAGTATTTTCCCAGAAACCTTCAGAAATCTATTGCAGGCTAAGAGCATTAGGTTCCCCCTCATCAAAAAGATAGTTAAGGTAGTTCAAGTGCATTATCCTTGGGAACATCCAGTTTAATTAGATTGAGATTGCGCCTACTTTGAATTTATTGTCTACTTCTTTTCATTCTCATGATGTTAAGGAACGACAGAGTTATGACTTCAGTCTGGTCAGTGTTGTCCAGATGTGTAGAACCTGTTATCCTCACTGCTATATTTCTGTTACACGATTCCTAGATTTTCAGCATTTCTTTTCATTCTTAGAAATTATAAATTGATGTAAGAGTAAATTTTCTCATAAATTAAACATTCTAATAGGAAAAAAGATTCCCCAGAAAGAAATTGGACCCCAAAATGAACATAAATTCTTCATTATTTATCCTTCATTTTATTAAACATGTATGTGAGATGTTATTTAGATGTGAGACTAGCAAAATCAAATGCATTTAGGTTCTCCCTTCTTGTGGACACACTATTACCTTGAGTAATTTTCAGTTTTGCTGTCATGTCTCTTGTACCTGCAATTTTTGATATAACATACCGTTTCACAGAACCAGCATAGGCTTTGGTATCAATAAAATGGCTTGTGCACAACTGTTGTGAATGTACAGTAGGAGCAAGAGAGATTAATTATTTTCAGTTCTCTAATATCTTTCAGTCATTTTAGGAAACAATATTTACAAAAGGAAATGCTACTTGCAAATTGATTAGTGTTCCCACCAATTAGTTCAGGACTTCCTCATCTGAGAAAATGGGTTTTAATTTTTAAAAGCCAAGTGTTTCTGCAAAGCTTACATTCCTGAGCTTTATTTTATTCCACTCATTCCAGAAAGGTAGGATACTCATCTTTTAAATAGGGCCTTGTCTAAATCTGTTTCTCTAGGAAATTCATGCTGATTGTTCTAGTTCAGTTCTCTGTTAATAGAAAAGCATGAATTATAACTTCCTCAAGTGCTTCTATGAGCCACAGTAGGCTAATGCTTTCCAACTGCTAAATGTCTTGAGTGACATTCAGACTAACATAGACAAAAGTGCCTATAATCGTTCAGTTTGGTCACTTGGCATTGCTAGAGCTGCAGCTATCAGTATGTAATGACAAATTTGATTCATGCTTATGTATATAAATGTATAAATACTTCTAAATAAGAAAAGTACATATTGGGAAAAAAGAAAACCTGCTGTCTTCTCTGCTTGAGAGGGTTTGCTGACTTCCTGTGGGACTTGTTCACTGAAACTTGTAATTACTTCATTAAATAATCTTCGTGTAACTTAAAACATGCCTTTGTCTACTGATGTTTTTTCTGTCTTTTTTGTCCTCTAAGATCAATCTTGTAAAGCAATGAAAAAAAAGAACTTGGCATTTTAGTCTCAGATAATGTAAAAACAGAAGGACTGAATTGTGACATTCTAGGGATTCTAGACAATTTCTCAAGTCTTTAGCAGCTGAAGTTTTACAGCAGGAGAATGATTATAGTTTCCAATTAGATTTTAAAAAATGACTAATGATTTTGGGCATTAGTGTTTTAAAGTTCCAACTTGCATACATTGTAAAAGCTCCTGATTTTCATAAAGGAAGGAGTATAAAAGCACCCAAAATGAAGATTCTTCAAATTGCAAGTTGTCTCTAAAGACAATTTACTAAAATGATCTCATAAGGGGTGCTTTTATATACTGAGGATGTTTAAATAAGACAGAAACAGGAGGAAGTTCAATATTGGAAAACCTGAGACTATATGGAGTTATTCAATTTTTCAGCTGTGAGCTTATAAAATCAATGTTGGAAACTGACACAATGACTTAAACATTTCTATGACTTCTTAAATTCTTTTCATGTCCCTTGAATTTGAAAGGTCCACAAAACTTGAAAGATATTTTTAATAACATTTAAAATTATCAGTAAACTACAAGAACAAAGAAATCCATCAAAAGATATTCCTTTAATCCATATTTAATGTAATTATGAATAATTTGACACTTAGAATGTGATTGGATTTTTGTATTCCAGAGCTTAAAGACTGGAAAGCAGAAAAGTACTTCCCATCATTTGCAGCTACTGCATAAACCAAACAAATTTAAGTTCAAATCCATTCTGGCAGCAGCATCTGGAACATGAATAGAAATGTTGTTCTGTCATAGGAAAAATTAAGGGGTCACTTCTGCAATGGATAGTTTTGCACTGGCTCAAGCTTTCTTAATACAGGATTAGTTTGCTGGATCATGGCATTAGACAGTTTTATTAAAGTGCTTTTCAGATATTTGAAAGTACTTAGCAGGAAAAAAAATCAGAATGATTGGATACATATTCAGTTTCTAAGCTACTGTTCAGGGGAATCTGATGATAATTATGTTTGTGTCTCAGTCTAATATTTTCTTTTGAGTGTTTTCTTTACTAGTGTCAATATATTTTTAAATTAATATGTTGATAGCTCAAATAACTTGTTCTTATATGTCAGACGATAATGCATAACTTAACAGTACCCTAGATTTCAGATCTTATATCTGTATTTGGTAACTTATCTTCATATTGATCCTGTTTTCTTTTCAAGAATAAGGATAAATATGCAATTTTGCTTTTAACTTTACAGATGCATTATGCTTTATTGAATATACATGAATATGTAACGCCCTTGTATGATATTGCTTAATTGAAGATGATTGATGAGCTGCAGATGTGCTAAGCTCTGAAGTATTTCCCTCTTAGACATTGTCTAAATAAGGTCACTCTTTGATTCTAGTTACTTTGTGTTTAACAACATTTTCCTCCTTTCTATCATGCGTTTTTATCATTTTCATCTTTGAAATCACTGTAAATACCTGTTACTTTGCTTTTAGAAACTGTTTCCTATTTGATTAGAAACAGCAATAAACAGAACCGCCCGCCTCCCTATTTGATGGCAGGTGATGTTCAGGGCATCCTAGGAAGCTGTTGCTGACTGTCCCTTTGCTGGCAGCTCCCGTGTGTTGCTCTGGAAGAGCTGCTAAGGGGCAAAGATTGCACTTTTCTGCTCCTTGTTATATTTTTTGGTCTCTATTTTCATGCTTTGCATCCATCTTCCCTGAGGGGAACCTATTTTCAGTGCTGAGAAACTTTAAAATTAAACAGCTTTATTTTACCTGTGTTCTCAAAGTCTGTAAAGCACTTGCTGTAGGGATAAGTGCAGAGATCACTTGTATTTGCACAAAAGAGTTCAGGATCTTAAGGTGCTTGACTCCTACCACTAACTAAGCCCTTAATCGAGAAATTGAGTCCAGAGCCTAGAAAAATGCCTGGAAAGGAACGTGTTATTGAAAAAATGCCTTTCATAACTGAGGCAGCTTGGCTGCATTTGACAGGGAACCTCCACACCTGAGAGGGAGGGATGGAAATGAATAAGCCTGTAGGACTGCAAATCAATGAGAAATGTCAGCAGAAGAAATTTCCTTCCATGAACAATAGAACCAAACTGAGGAAAAAGGGGAAGGAGAAGCCTGGCTGAAATCCAGGCAGAAATAAAGCACTAGGTGTTGGAAGGCACCTAAAGCAAAGATGAGTAAAGGGGTGGGAGCCAAGAGAGGCTCAGCCCCTGCGAAGTAGGCTTGGGAGAAGCAAAGTTGTGTGTGTCAGATGGTAGATAAATGCAAATAGGGAAAACGAATGCCTTTTTGCACAAGTTCTATTCCTCTGACAATTAAATTAATGCAGTTACAAGGCCTAATCATGTTTTACCTTTGAAAATGTGTAGTTTTGTAAGAGCACTGTCTTTGGTGAACACTTTCTGTTGGTTTTTTTGGTCATGGAGACCTTGTGTGCTTACCAAAGGCAGAACAAAAATGCCTGCATCAATTCTACTCACACAAAGCGCTTGGGTACCCCTAAATGTTAGTATTGAGGTTTAGTGAGACTGTAAAAAAGCTTTTTATTTATATGGCTTTCTGCGATAAGTGGTATACCATGAAACCCTGGCTGTGGAATTGTGGCATTTAGCTGCCAACAGCCAGCCCAAGGATGTGACTCAACTGTACTTGCAACTTGCATCCGGTTTCTTTGGATTTCACCCATATACAAGCTTTCTATGTCTGCTTGTTACCAGAGGAAAACACTGCAAGAGTATTTTCCCCAGAGGAAGTAGGTTATGAAGAAGTACTTAGCATACTTATTTCTGTTAATTTTTGAAGTTCTGGTGTTTAATTTTCCTATCCCTGTTGTTTCTGTAGGACCTAGAAAACAATTTTTAACTCTGCAAGCCCAAGGAATTAATGGTCTGAATTTTAGTTGTAAAACTGAGTACACAGGGTGGATGTCAGATCTAATTGAATGAAACCTGATGCTGGTTAGCTCTTTCTTAACAGATACCCAGGCAGCCAAACCCAATTTTAATCTCTTTTTCCACCTATTCCCCTATTCTATGCTGCTAAATACCTCTCAGTATTGGGGAACAATCTCTTAACAGAAACAGAGGTAGTGATTTAGGTCTTGTGGGACTGCAGCATTCATATAGCAACAAAGGTGTGCTGTGTTCCGTTGTTATGGTCACTAGAGAAAGCAGATGTGGTTCTTGTCCTTTCTTGTTTGCTGTTTCTGCATTGCAGGGGTGGGAAGGAGCACCCAAGTGAGATGTTGGTTGTTTTTTCTCAGAAGCAGGGCTGACATAAATGGATGTCAAAGTACAGCCGTAGCAAGTTGAAGCTGGCAATATCTGGCAGTGTTTTACACTGACAGGGAGGTACAAATCTCCCATGGGAAGACACAGGTTCCATTCTCCAAATATTACTCAAAAAACCCCCCACTAGTGTATTGGTTAGGAAAATGGGACCAGTTTTCTCCACAGCACTCGTAATCCAACCATGGGATTCAAAACATTTTGAAATGGTGAGAAAGAGAAAAAGATGGAAGTTGTTTAGAATCAATATCTGACCATTTTGCTATGTTTGAGATTACTTTTACTACAAATTCTATATGCAAATCCAGTAAGAAAGCCTGCCTCTTTTCAGTTCTGAAGTTCAAGTCAAAATTCACTGGGTTTTTTATCTCTTTTAATCTGTCGCTGGGAACTCAAAGCAGAAAAAAACCCAAAAACGTCAAGCAAGCAACCTACTCTTAGAGGGAACTGAAAAGCAGAATGCAATGTAGAAAGTTCAGACATCAAAAAGCTGCAATGCAGCTGTGGTGAAATGCTGATATGCACATTAAGACTAGATTAATGTCATTCAGGTGTGCCCTGCATATTGAATAACTATCACAAGTAGAGTACTATTGATAAAAAATGAAATTGCACAGTACACTTCAGATCTAATATACCCCCCTTTTGCATTCTTATATCCCACTGAATTGTAAAAGAGCTATCTCTTCTCAATTTTTATAAAATGCCTGTGATTTTATTTCCTGTAAAAGATCAGTTTGTTACTCATTATATTTATAAAACAGAATATAATATTATTACAAAAGTGATTCTCTTTTAGGCACTCAAAGACAAGAAATATTCAAAGAAACAACCATATAAAATGTTGCTTACTCTATTTCTATTCTCAAACCAGTTAAAATTGATTTAAGATGTTGTGGCCAACTTAGATGTATTGTGTGGCTCCAGTGCCTGCATGAATCAACTCTGAACATTTTAAACTTCAAAAATACTCTAGTATTGATAAATCCCTTTCAAATATAATATATTTTTATTTAACTTGAAGGATGTGGTGTGCAGAAAGGCCTGAAGTTTTGTGTTAGCTATGTGGTGAGCTTTAGGATAATTATCTGCAGCATTTCTCCTGCTTTTGACAACATTCTTTCTTCAGAAAAATTGAAAAGATGAGTGTTCTTGCTGAAACCACAGAGGAAACATGGGCACACCTGGCATGTTGGTGATTTTTATCCCATGATAAATGTGCAGCACACATTGCTTTCCAGTAAATGTACCTTCCAGTGAGACTCACTGGCAGGCCAGCAAGCTGCCTGTCCCAGAGGAGCATCACCTCTCTGGATTTTTGTCCTATCTCATTAATAAAACAAGCCTGTGCTGCACAGGCCTAAGGTTTCTGTGCCATGGTAGGAGGCAGAGGTTTGAGGCAGGCTGGAGGAGATTTTTTGGTGACACAGACAGATGTGCATTTAAATATCTGTCTAATATTAGGTAGACAGATGGCAACGCTGCACGTAATGTTGCAAGTTATCTATATACGTGCATAGTGTCTCCATGCATTGGTGTCTAGTGGTAAACTTGTGTTTGCTTTTTATGAATTATTAATACGTGAAGGAAAACCTGCCAGTCCTATTTGCAGATGTCATCAGGCTTGCTCAAATGTTTTCTGTTTTTTTTTCTTTTGTCCATTGCTGTCTAGTGATAGACTGCCATGTTTTCTCTAGTGAGTTTTAATTAAATGTCCAAAGATGATATTGAACTTGTGACTTTACAGAATGTAGAAAAGTCAGTCATATATCCATTAACTGATGATAAAGTGAAGAGCAAGACCCAGGTTTCTTGCCAAAGGTAATAAACAGACATGGTAAGAGAATCAGGATTTTTGAATTTTGGATTTCCAGACACCTCCCCACAAACCAGTAGATTCAGTTAAGGGATCACACTTTAAGTGATTCAGGATTTCTGAGTGGAAGTGTGTACACTAGCCATCTGATTGCTCTACCATATATTGGTAAAGTGGGTCTACTTAGGTTGTGCTTTCTAAATTGGGCACAAAGAAGGAGCTTTGCATTCCTGGAATAGTATAGTTTTTTTATATACTAGGCTAGGAACTTCGAAGAAAAAAGTAGGTTATTAATTTAATTACTCACAACTGAATTTACATATTAGTTTGTACAGCATCTTGTAGTTACTTAAATATTGCTAACAATGCTGGTAAAATATAGGTTCTTGAATCATAATTTTTTTAGTATTGTCATAACTAATTCTGTTTCAAGCATATCTTATTACAGATTTGTCATGTTGACAATGCTACTGAACAATTCAAGAACACATAAAAGCTGTAGGAAGGTTACAACTGGTGTGTGAGACTTGTCTCATTTTCTCTACAGTCAAAAATGGATGTTGCTCATTGTATCACACATAGTGACATGTTTTCTGCAGTGCAAGATCATCTTTAAAGATGTGTTAATGAGAACAGATAGTTTGGAGAACACACTAGTAAATGCTTTCATTTTTAGTCATATTGCTTTAAAAAAAATATATCTCAGACCATCACTAGGGATCATCCATTGTTCCTCTTGCTTTTTTCACTTACATTTTTAATTAGGTTACCACTAATATCTGACAATATTTCTCCTGTCTTTTTTCCAGTACTGCTGACAGTTTTACTTGGAGCAGGCACAAGAAGCCAACACATTCTCCCTTAGCTCTAACTTCCCTCCCTCTCATCCAGCAATTTAGAAATTCAGATTATAATATGAGAATGGGACATGAATCGATCTCTATTTGACAGCTTTGTTTGCCCCACTAAACTATCATGAATTGTTAGTAAAACTTAATTTTATTCTGTGGCCATGCAGTTTTAAACAATGTGAAGCTGCATGTGCCTGTGTATCTGTGGTCTTAATGAATCACTTTGTTGACCCCTGCAGAATGTTTTATGTAAGAGTTTGGTTATTTGATTGCAACTGATTAGAAGAGAGGACTAGAATAACTTCTTGAACTGGGGCAAATCCTCTACCATTAATTCCATTTGGGTAGCTATTGAAGTAAAAAACCTTTGAGATCTCTTTCAAAACTAAAGTAATTTTTATAATTTATTAATGCACTGCAGAGGAATTGTTTGTTTGGCACTTCATTGCTCAATAGAACCATTTCCTGGATGCATATGGAGTTGTATTTGCTTTTTATGTGACCAAAGGCTCCAGTCCTACAAAGGAAGTTAGTGGAATTTTTTGGTAATTTTTCATCTGTAAACTTCTGTTGTAAAATTAATGTAGAATTCTGTACTAGTAAATAAGCTTAATCATTCGAGTTCTACAAAGAAGTTTTTACATAAACAATGACTTTACAACAGACATATTTTAAAAAAAAAAAACCCAAATCCCTCTAAGTCATATTTCCTGAGAGGTTCCCTGCTACAGTTTTATGCTAATGACTGATTCTACATATCTACATTTCCTCTGGAGGGGAAGAAGAGCTGGTTGGTATTTATGTTTTGTAGGGGTGTTCCGTGAATCTGGAACATAAGTCAACCCACTAAAATGGGAAAGTGGTGGTAAATGATGTTAAATCCAGCTGGAGGCCAGTGACAAGTGGGGTTCCCCAGGGCTCAGTGCTAGGTCCAGCCCTGTTCAATGTGTTCATCAATGACCTGGATGAAGGCATTGAGTGCACCCTTAGCAAGTTTGCGGATGACACTAAGCTGGGTGGAAGTGTGGATCTGCTGGAGGGTAGGGAGGCTCTGCAAAGGGATCTGAACAG
>WAAB01013990.1:0-16828 GCA_013389865.1 Piaya cayana | reverse complement strand
TACAAACCCAGGAGCTAGAGGAGCAAAATGAGGCTCCCATGATCAAAGATGAGGTGGTCAGAGCCTTACCATAGGGTAATGGCCTCTTCTCCCAGGTGATAGGGGACAGGACAAGAGGAAATGGCCTCAAGCTCCACCAGAGGAGGTTTAGGCTGGACATTTGGAAAAAAACTTTCACAGAAATTTCACTGGAACAGGCTGCCCAGGGAGGTGGTTGAGTCACCTTTCCTAGAGGTGTTTAAGGGATGGGTGGATGAGGTGCTGAGGGGTGTGGTTTAGTGTTTGAAAGGAATGATTGGACTTGATGATCCAGTGGGTCTCTTCCAACCTGCTTATTCTATGATTCTATGAAAAATAATATTGGAGAGAATAACATTAATGCTTAGAAAAAGGTAATGACTTTCAAATAAGAGTTACAACACAGTCAATAGCTCTTCCTTACTAAGAAAGATTACAGGAAATGAGGGCTGATAACATTGTGAGTGGAGTAGTCATGCTGAAATTACGAAGCATCAAATGTAACATAAATGGAACAAGGAGCCTAAAAAAAAATAAATGGTGGAACTTTAGTCATTGTGGGATAAGCGAAGGTCAGCATTAGAAACAGGTTAAGTAGTCTTATGGCATGAACTACCATCAGTAGCTCTTCCATCACCTCAGGAAGTGGTTCTGCTCTGACTGCCAGCAAAGGCTATAGAAGGTAAAGCTCTGTTGTCATGCCTGTTTACCAACCTGCTGTATGCACTCATTGTCTGGTTTCAGCTCTAGGTAATTGGGCTAAGTGTCTTGCAGTTCCCATGATAGAAGGGCATTGCTGGAAAGAATTCAGGTTCAGAAACAGGATTTCTCATCTATAACATAGTTGTAGTACTGTTTTTTAGGAATGGTGGTGTTGATTATAAATCAAAATGAAACAGGAATGTCCATAAGTGATGTTTTTATAACATAATCCAAATAGTAATCTGGGGAAAAAAAAGTGCGAGTTTATTAAAAAAATCAGTAAAGAATGGAGAAAGGCTGAAGATGTTCTGGAAGTTTCATGGGTGTTTTAGCCTGGCTTTTCAAAGAAATTGCACTGTTATACTTGGAAAGTGTGTGTGGGGGGCGGGGCGTGGAATTCTAGAAGTCATATGGCTTAGTTTAAGGTAGTCCTCTGAGGAGCAGAGTTGGACTTGAAGAGTCTTATGTCTTCATTCCAATGTGTGATATTCTATGATTCTAAGAAATTTGAGAATGTACCACTCTTGAAATGAGTATTATTAGTATTTTTATGTTTAGTATAAATGAGTTTTAGTATTTGTAATGCTTAGCTGTAATATTCTGTAGCAGTTATGACCAACTTGGACATTAATGGAAGAATAGTAGTGAAAGTATTCTCAAAGAAATGTTTGCCTGGATTTTCTAATGTAACTCTTCTTCTATAGTACTTAAAACTGATCGCAATACTTTAACAAATGTTGGAAGTGATTTTATCTACTTTTTCGATATGAAAGTTTTATACTTAGACATATATTGAATCACTTTATTTTTCCTATGAGCCAATATTTCTATGTTTTAGTTTAAAAATTGTTCTTTTATAGTATGGTTGGGAGAATGCTGCTTGCTTGCCCTCAAAGGAGAGGGTTGCCGTAGGTGTTGGACTGAAGATTTTTTGTGGGATGTGTTAATTTGTCATCAGTTACACAGATGTTGCTGGAGAGGCAAAGAATCAAGGTAATGCATAGATTTTGCTCTTGGCTTTTGTCTGTCTATTTCTAGTTATTTGCTCTATCTGCAGTTACTGGCTCTGATGAGCTACTGCTGTGTTTTTCCTTATGCTATTAATCAAGCATGTAACTTTTGTGTAAGGGAAAAAATCTGAACTTTTTATATCATTCGCCTGTTAGACAAGCAGATATCTCAGTACTGGTGTTTGGTGATGACCACTGAACCTTTCATTTTCTTACTAATACAGCATAAAGATCAGTACTAAGGAGAGGGATTAGGCTACTTGGCAAATGGAGACCAAGCAGGTAAATGCAGAATGCATCATGGAATATCTCAGTATTGTCATGATTAGACTGTAGATGCAAGATAATGGGGAAGTGAGTACATGCACATGACTAGCAGGATTCCATTATTATCTTTGCCTATTTAAAAGGAAAAAAGCATAATCAATAGGGTTAATTATTTTTTAGTAGCAAAGTTATTGATTTTACACAACATGCTTTTTGTGGCTCTGAAAACACTTAGAATTCTGAATGGCTAGTTAATTTCTGTACTTATCATAGAATCATAGAATAGTTTGGGTTGGGAGGGACTTTTAAGATTATCTAGTTTCAATCCCCCTGCAATAGGCAGGGACACCTCTCACTAAATCAGGCTACCCAAGGCCCCATCCAACTTGACCTTGAACACTTCCAGGGATGGGGGCATCCATGACTTTCCTGGGCAACCTCTCTTAGTGGCTCACTACCCTCATCATGAAGAAATTTCTTCTTGTCTAGTCTAAATCTGCACCTCTCCAATTTATAGCCATTCACCCTGGTCCTATCACTACGTGCCATTTAAAACGTCCCTCTTATAGGCCCCCTTCAGGTACTGGAAGGTTGCTATAAGGTCTCCTCATAACCTTCTCTTCTCCAGGCTGAACAACCTCAACTCTCCCAGCCTGTTCTCATAAAGGAGGTGCTCAGCCCTCTGGTCATCCTTGCAGCCCTCCTCTGGATATATTCCAACTACTCCATATCCTTTTTATCCTTTTGAGGATTCCAGAACTGGACACAGTACTCCAGATGATTCTGCACCTCTTTTCCTCTTTTATGAGACCTCACCTCCATTGACCTGCTGGCCATGCTTCTTTTGGTGCAGCACAGGAATCCATTGGCCTTCTGGGCTGTAAGCATACATTGCCAGCTCATGTCAAGCTTCTCATCAACCAGCACCCTGAACTCCTTCTCTGCAAGGTTGCTCTCAATCACATCATCCTCCAGCCTGTATTAAAACAACAGATTGCCCCTACACAGGTGTAAGACCTTGCACTTGGCTTGTTGAACTTCACAAGGTTCACATGGACCCACTTCTCCAACTTGCCCAGGTCACTCTGGATGACATCTCATCATCTCGTGTCATGACTGCACCACCCAGCTTGGTGTCATCTGCAGATTTGCTGAAGGTGCACTTAATCTCACTGTCCATATAACAGATGAAGATATTAAACAGCACTGGTCCTGGTACCGACCTCTGAAGGTCACCACTTGCCACAGATCTTGATCTGGACATCAAGCCATTGACCACTACTCTCTGAATATGACGATCCAACCAATTTCTTATCCACCCAACAGTCCACCCATCAAGTCCATACCTGTTTAATTTAGAGAGAAGGGTGTTGTGGGTAGCCATGTCAAAGGCTTTACAGAAGTCCAGATAACTCACATCTGTTGGTTTTCCTGTGTCAACTGCTGTGGTTACCCCATCATAGAAAGCCACTAGGTTGGTCATACAGGACTTGCCCCTGGTGAAGCCATCCTGGCTCTCACTAATCTCACGACACACAAAAATCTGTTTTGGAAACATCATTAAGTCTGCAAAGTTAAGTAAATGCCAGAATTGCTCCATATATACATACATACATATGCCTTGTATATAGACATTATGGCATCAGCCACAGCATACCTCCTCTGGAGGATCCAGACACAGTTTGCAGCACATAAAAGCTGATGTGAATTTCCTGAATATATCACATGATATTCAGTGCTCACTGCTTGTCTATCTTGTGTGCCTATACCACATGGTATTCAAACCCTCTCTGAACCCAGAATGTTTTTTATTTTGCCCTTCTACAGCTCTCTTTATGTTGCTGAGGGCTTCAGGAATATTAATGAACTGTGTTTTCTAAGACAACCCTGTGAGATGAAAACCTTCTTAGTAAGGGGGTTGAGTTGCATGGGAAATAAAAGTCACACAGGATCCAGTGGATTTGGATGCTTAACAAGGGCTATTTAGGATCTGTGCAATATACATGTGTGTCTGCATATTCATTATTTTGGCATTTCTGAGTGCAGCTGCCACTGTGGTTGCAACTCACCTTTTGCTACTTCTGCAAATCAAAGCCTGGAATTTCAAGTCAAACATTCAGGAAATGTCATGTTTTCTCTGGGTAACTTGAATGGCTTCAGGTAAAAATGCTGAGCTGGGGCAGTGACATAATCTGATATTTCAAGGCAGAATTGAGTTGACATTACCAGGAATTCATTCTGTCTCTTTCGGCAAGCCCTGACCTTGTGCACCTGACAGTTCTCTAACAACCCAGAGTAGTACGCAATACATACAGGTTTTGGGGTTTTTTTGGGTTTTTTGGTGTTTTTACTTGTTTGGTTGTTGGTTGTTTTGGTTTTTTTTGTGTTGAAGGAGGCAGATTTTAATGAATGGAAAAGGTAGCATACAAATTAACAATTACAGACTATTGTAACATGTATGTGAAAGGGGGCACAATCAGTTTATGGAGGTAATTCCATTTCTGGCACTTACAACACTCAGTGCTTTCTGCAACCTTAGCAACACTATTCTAGGGTTTGTGTAAGTGTATGCCCAGTCTCTGAGGGGGGAGTTCAGAACAGCTCCCTAGTATGTTAGCTGGCTGTGGGAAGGACAGTGGTACCAGGGGCTCAGGCTCTGGGATCAGGAGGTGAAGAGCTCTGGATGTGGTGGCTGCAGGCAAATGGCTGCTACTACCCTGCACGCATCTTTGATATGCAGAATGGTTAAGTGCTTAATGCTGCTTATACTGTAGTAATTATAACATTTGGCTGCTTTAATCAGTGATGTGAGTGTAAGCATAGGCCTTAATAGCTTTTTATGGAGTTGTGAGACACTCTTACCAAGTATGAAGCCAGTAGTTCTGGTGTGCCTGCTGAAATGCATCTAGAGGTCTATGAGTTTTTTAACAATTGATATTAATTTTGTCTTGTTTTCTTCTGTAAAAAATCAGGATACTTAAAAATAATTATATCTTTTATTAATTAGTCTGATTTCCTTTAAGCTAAACACTTTAAACTTATTAATACTCTGAGTAGCTTCTCACAGTAATGAGTTTGCAGTTTAACCAATAAGTTCTCATTATAGTATAAAGTAATTCCATTGAACAGGTTAAATTTGTCAATGAGAGGATAATGATCCACCTGCAATACATTTGCATTGTGAAACCGTTGTGGGTTTTTTTTTTTAAATGATACGTGCATGAACGTATTTATGCATAAAGAGAATCGAGGCATAATAAGTGAATGTTTTAAACTTTGGCCTACTTTTTACGTAGCTACAAGTGGATACTTCATAACACTTATTTTCTTTGAAAAAGGTTGTATGCACCTTCAATTGAAAAGGATGGGAAACCTTAATGACAATAAATTCTCACTGATGGTCTAAAGGAGGTGCTGGAAAAGATTTGTGCTTCTATAGTTAGAAGTAGGATGTACATGAGATAGGAAAAATCCCACACATAAAGTTATAATAATGAAACTTACATTTCAAAACCCAAAAGGAATGTAAAGTGAGACTATATATATAAAAATGCAGTAAATGGACTTATTTACAGGTAGACTTTAAAACTTGAGTCATAGTGTTTGGTGAATTACAAGGCCAAATCTGATATAATAAACCCAAACCATTATGTCCTGGTTCTATATCTTGGAGGAGATTATTCAAGTAATGAAAGGAAGCTTGGAATATTTTATACAATTCAAGTTACTTTATATATACTAGAAAAGACATTGCAGAACTAGGAAAGGTGCAGGCAGACAAAGGAATGATAAAAAAAAAAAAAGCTCAAGTACTTTAAGCAACATCTAGAAACTACTGTGGGTATATATGCATTGAGAAGAAAAGATGAGCAGTAGATTCTTATTGACATACTGTAAATCTTAAAGCAATATTCCAATATAAAGTATAGACTCGCTTTCCATGAAATGGTTATTTCTTCCCAGCAGGAAATAAATTGGGGCATGAAATACCTTTCCTATTATAAGAAATGTCCATGTGAGCAAGCATTTTTGTATGATTTGCCATGTAGGAGATTGGAGATTGCAGCTTCTACCATGAATTCAATTTCTATAAAAAATAAGAAAGCACCAAGAAACTCACATAATATTAATAAACTCTTGGGATGACAATTGCTGACTAATCTGTTTTCAGTACTTTGGAATATCTGTGCCTGATTTGGGATAAGATATCTATTTTTTAAAGATAAATCCAGTAAGACTTTCTGCTAGCTGAATGTAGACCCAACTGTATAGAGTGTTACAAATATACCCGGTACCTGTCTTAGGAGATCTGCAACTTGAAAAGCTGTCCAGTTCTCAAATTCCTCTTGAGATGGTAGTTTTGTGGCCATGTTGCTACCCAGTGAGAAACACTTGATCTGTATGAAGAACACTGAACTGTTGCTTCACTGGTTTTGACTAAGCTGCTGTAGAAATCCTAGGAGGAAGTTCTGTTTGGTCACTTACAGTGAATGCCTATAAAGGGTGATTTAGGAAGTAGTAATGTTCTTTTATGAGTGACTGTTTCCAGTATGAGAAAACTGAAAGTAGTTATGTCAACATATGCAAATATCTCTCAAGACTGAAATTGGTTACATGAATTCTGCTGAAAATTAGTATATGAAATATTTCTGAGTTATCAGCATCTTAGAGGTTTAAGTATGGCAACTATTTTTCATATCTATTACAAAACCTATTAGTGATAGCTCTCTCTTGCCTATTTTGGACTCCTTGATCCAGGTTCTCGGATCTGTCTTCAGGTTGTATTTGACTTGCTTGTGGGTTTTGACATATTGTGCTGTCGTGTTGAGATGGAAAAAAAGTAGAGCTCAGTTGCAGAATGTTTACTTCCATATTATCACATCATATAATCTCATTCTTTGTCAAATCTGGGCATTGTACTCTTGCACTTGAATAAATAGTGCAGATACTGTATGATCTAAAGTTTTGGTGTTTTGGTTTTATTTGGTTTTCGCCTCCCCTGTCATTATAAGTACTACTAAATAACAGATTGATAATAAATTCCTTCCAGTGCTGCATTATCTTTTCAAAAAGCTCGGGCCCAGATGGAGTTGAGAGAGAGCAGATGTGAGAAGGCTTAGGATGGGCACTTCTATCTCTTCCCACCTCTGTTTTTGTCCAGCCATCTCTTCTGAGCTATGTCCCTGCCCTGCTCACAGTCCATCTCTGGCTCATAACCTCTAACGTAGAATACACTTCCAGTTTGAGAGGAGCATCATACATCATTCTTAAACTGGAGAAGAGAGCAGGGTGCATATTTGAAAATGGAGCAAGGGGGAAAATTGTGAGAGTCATTGCTTTGTAGAACAGGCAATAAAATTGCAAAGATGCAGCTGCTGAAACAAACACAAATTATTTCACTCAGCAGTCGTGAGTCATCACAACAGGAGAAATATGAAAGCTTCCATAAAAGGCTGGAGACCAAGGAATGTTATATTCTGCTTTCCAATTTCTCTTCCTGTTTTATTTACCAGTGCAAAATGGATTTGGGGCACATGTTCAAAGATTAAAATGGATTTCAGCTAAATTGAAATATCTCATCTGCTATCCTCCTTCAAATTTTCTTATGTGTAACTTTGCTTTTTGATTGACTGACAGGTCAGTATTTGCCACTGCATGCTCTTAATTCTTTATTATCTTGTGGCTTTGCAGAGCTTTGAATCTGGCAAAACTCAGCTCCTGGAATTTCAGAAATGCAAAACTGAGATAGAAACCTCTGCAACTTAAACTTTTCCAAGTGACTGACTGTGCATCCTAAATGAAAAGTTATGTTGAATTTATACTTTTTTGACTGTCAGTTGTTCCAAGGGGGCAACTTCTCTCTGGGTGACAAGAGGGAGTGATACTCTTTTCCACTGTTTGCAGGAATGGGAGAGAGGTGCATTTATTCCTTAAGAAATTTTATTTGCTTAGTTTAAGTTTAGGAATAGTTGTGCCAGTAATAAGGCCTTCATGTGGGGTTGAGGTGGGAAGCATCTGGGTGGGAGGTGTGAGTTAAAGGTTTAATGGTTGCTTAGGGGAAATAGCAAAAAACTAGATGGCATCAGATGTGAAATATGAACAGCAATGGTGTTAATTCTGCAGTACTGGCTGAATTTGGTTACTGTGTAGGTGTAGGCAGCTCTAGTTCAGAACATCTCAAAGATAAATTAAAAATCATGGGTTTAGGATTTTGCAATTCAGTGCATGCTGGCAGCGTGCTCCTCTTTTGACTGTGGACAAGTAGGCTACCAGCATTTTCAGAAATACCGGCAAGCAAGGAGTTGCTCCATGCTGCCTGCTGCCCTCTGCTCTTATGTTCCTACACACGTGGTGTGAACTGGAGGTCTGCCCTTCTACCTTGCCCACTTTGCTGTGCCCAGGACTCCCTCTTCTCCTACCTGACTTCACTCAGATTGCCCTCACACAACGCTAACTTTTGGCTGAATCACCTATAATTGTCTGTGTTGATATTGCCTTAATTTGTAATCTGGGTTTTCAGGTGAGTATTCTCGAGTCCAGTGTTTATATAGTTTACCTCTCTTCATTGAATGAGACTGATATCTATTTGGGAAGGTCATATTCAGGTGGTTGAATCATAGTGACTGTAGCTTGCAACAAATAATTTTGCCACTTGTACTTTTGTCAGGTTAAAAATGAAAACAGTGGACATGGGAAAAGCAGTGGATATGATCTAGCTGGACTTCTGTAAAGCCTTTGGCAGGACCACTCACAATATCATTCTCTCTAAATTGGATTTGATGGATGGACTGTTCTGTGGATAAGAAATTGGTTGGATAGTTGTATTCAGAGTGTAGTGGTTAATGACCTGAAGTCCAGATGGAGATCCGTGACAAGTGGTGTCCCTCAGAGGTCCATACCAGGACCAGTGCTGTTTAATATCTTCATCTGTTATATGGACAGTGAGATTAAGTGCACCTTCAGCACATCTGCAGATGACACCAAGCTGGGTGGTACAGTTGCTGCATCAGAAGGATGGGATGTCATCCAGAGGGATCTGGACAAGCTGAGGACAAGCTTGTTGAATCATGAGGTTCAGCAAGGCCCTACACTTGGGTAGGGGTAATCTGCTGTTTCAGTACAGGCAGGAGGATGATGTAGTTGTGAGCCACCCTGAGGAGGATGACTTTGGGGTGCTGGCTGTTGAGAAGCCTGGCATGAGCTGGTTATGTGTGCTCCCAACACACAAGGCCAACAGTATCCCCTGAAGTGCATCAAATGAAGTATTGTCAGCAGGTCAATGGAGGAGCTTCTGCTCCTCTACTCTGTTCTTATGAGATCCCGCCTGGAGTATTGTGCCAGTTCTAGATTTCCAACATAAGAAGGATGTTGAACTGTTGGAATGGGTCAAGAGAAGGGCCACAAAGAGGATCAGAGAGCTGGAGTACCTTTGCTATCAGTACAAACTGGAAGAGTTTGGGTTGTCCAGTACCTTAAGGCAGCTTATAGGAAGCTGGGGAGGGACTTGTTACGAGGGTATGGAGGGTAGGATGAGGGGCAATGGCTTTAAGTTGCAAGAAGGATAACGGGTTAGGCATTAGGAAGGAATTTTTCATGATGAGGTAGTGATACACTGAAACAGGTTGCCCAGGGAAGCTGAGTGCCCTGTCCCTGCAAGTGTTGGATGGGGCCTTGAGTGACCTGGTCTAATGTCTGTCCACCACAGCGGGGTTTGAACTAAGTTATGTTTAAGATCCCTTCCAACCTGAACCATTCTATGATTCTAAGAACTGGATTCCTGCAGCTGGTCTCTCGATACCAGTATTGATGTTGGGTTGGTCAGTGCTGTAGTTGTGTTTTCTTGTTTGTGCAGCAAAAACGGAGAATACTATCTTGTACTTCTTGCTTTCCACTACTCTCAAGGGGATTATTTGAAGAAATGTTGGCTAGGATTACCCTGTGGGTTGTGGTGGGGTTATCTTTGAGCAGAATACTGAGGCACAGATGCCGCTTCTTTCAAAATGGCTAGATGCCTACACATTACTTTCAAGCAGGTTGTAGGGACTTGAATGAGAATAAGCACTAGCCTGTCATGGTCACTTACTACTGAATAATCACTGGAGCTTCTTGATCTGACATGGACACTGGTGGACTTAAAAATGTCTTTGAGTACATGTGTGTATTTATATCTGTTATTTTAAACTTGTATCTGACTAGAGCACTTTTTATCCAAAGGGCTTGCAATTTTGCTCCTCAAAAAAGGTAGAAATCTGATTCTGTATATTAAGAAATTTCTTTTTTTTTGACTCCTAGGAAAACATGACATTTAATACTTGAGAAATAACTAAGATTCCTTTGAAATTTGGTAATATGTGTATTTATACAGCAGGTAATTTGACCTCAAAACAGAAAGTAATTTCAATACATAACTTGTACATAAAGCAGAGTTAACACATCATTACAGTACATATTTGAATGTTTGGGGTTTTTTTTTCCCTACAGTCTGGAATGTACAAGCCAGATAGGAGGCATGTTTTATAGGCTACAGCTCCTTGGAGTTTTGTAAAGTAAGCTATCATTTTGTGTTTTCACAGAAATCAATAATAAACAATATAAAAATGGATTCTTAGATCATGCTACTGGCATTTCTTACTAAATACAACTATATATTTTCATGAACATAAGCACTAAATATATTAAATTATTTCAAAACTTTCAAAGTCAAGTTCTGCTTTACAAAAACTACAGCAGCTGCATGTATCTAATTTTACTGGATATAACACTGGAATATTGCTCTTGGAAAAATGTATTTAGGCAAAATAGTTCAGTGAATTATTACTGTATATAAAATATAAAAATAATGAACAGAACATGACTTACCATATACTCTTTTTTCTTTGCTCAGGCACACATGTTAGAGTTGATTCCAAATAAATTAAAGTAGCAGTTTCTCATGCTTGCTCTTCCTCCTTAAACTGTCCCATATGTTGTTAGTGTGATTGACAGGCTTAGTATCTGTGGTGGTTGGGAGAAAAACTTTCTTAAAGTAAAAAGCTGGAATAATGTCATAATACAAGTTCACAGAGAACACCAGAAAANCAGAATGCTGTGAGAAACTGTGTCAAAGGCTTTGCTGAAGTCCAGGAAGACCACGTCCACAGCCTTTCCCTCATCCAGTAGACGTGTCACTGTGTCATAGAAGGCAATCAGGTTGGTTTGGCAGGACCTGCCTTTTGTAAACCCATGTTGGCTGGGCCTGATCACCCGGTTCTCTTGCAAGTGCCTCATGATAGCACTCAAGATCACAATATGTGTATTACAATATGTGTATTATCACAATATGTGTAATATGTGTATTTATACAGCAGGTAATTTGACCTCAAAACAGAAAGTAATTTCAATACATAACTTGTACATAAAGCAGAGTTAACACATCATTACAGTACATATTTGAATGTTTGGGGTTTTTTTTTCCCTACAGTCTGGAATGTACAAGCCAGATAGGAGGCATGTTTTATAGGCTACAGCTCCTTGGAGTTTTGTAAAGTAAGCTATCATTTTGTGTTTTCACAGAAATCAATAATAAACAATATAAAAATGGATTCTTAGATCATGCTACTGGCATTTCTTACTAAATACAACTATATATTTTCATGAACATAAGCACTAAATATATTAAATTATTTCAAAACTTTCAAAGTCAAGTTCTGCTTTACAAAAACTACAGCAGCTGCATGTATCTAATTTTACTGGATATAACACTGGAATATTGCTCTTGGAAAAATGTATTTAGGCAAAATAGTTCAGTGAATTATTACTGTATATAAAATATAAAAATAATGAACAGAACATGACTTACCATATACTCTTTTTTCTTTGCTCAGGCACACATGTTAGAGTTGATTCCAAATAAATTAAAGTAGCAGTTTCTCATGCTTGCTCTTCCTCCTTAAACTGTCCCATATGTTGTTAGTGTGATTGACAGGCTTAGTATCTGTGGTGGTTGGGAGAAAAACTTTCTTAAAGTAAAAAGCTGGAATAATGTCATAATACAAGTTCACAGAGAACACCAGAAAATGAAAGCTTACTACATCTGTCTGTATAGGAGTTTGATAAAACTTTGCTAATTGTTTTTGTCTTATTTTTGTTTATCAGGAAATAAAAATAACAGAGTCAGGGGAAATTATAGGGTCTTGAAGTGACCTCAGGAGATCTGCATATGGCTTTCACAGTGAGGCAGGATCAAATATAACCAAAACAAATTGACTCAGTCTCAAAAATAAATAAATTTTGTAACCCCATTTTCTTACTGTGAGTTCTTGGGGTAGCATCAGGTTCACCATGTCCTTGGGTGGCACAGCAGAAGGAAGAACTCTAATAATTGTGTGCTGTACTGTTGGAGGGTACAAGAGAAAGTGCACATTGGTAAGGATAATTGTTGTCTAAGCACCAGATGTTTTGGACCTGGACCTTCTCTCCCTCTCCTGTGGAAGCAAACTCTGTTTCTTTAACATTTCTTGATGAGTATGATTGTCTTGTTTAGTCTTTTTGTTCTCAGCACTCTCTTCAATTTGGCTCCATCTTAACTGAAAAACAAGGTGGCCAAACTGGTACCAGTATGCTGTTATTTATCCTGTGGTAACTGCTTCTGTCTCAGCAATGTTCAGATATGCTTTAGATATATGCTGGTTATTCGACATCCATATCTAAAACAAAATATTGAATGCAGTTAAGGCTGGAACAAATTCCTATGGGACTCTGGTGGAAATACCCACTGAGTTTCAAAGCAATTCACAGATATCTTCTCAAAGTGAGTCAGATGAACACTTACAATATATGGTAATTTCATCAGATTTCTCTAGTTTGCATGTGATGATTTTTGTATGTAACCACACCATAGCCTTAGTGATAAAATGTACTTTGGATCCCTTATCTACTTAGTAGCTATCACCAAGGAAGGAAATGAGACTGTTTTGACACAGTTGCTTTCTGGCAAGTCAGTTTTTACTGTGATATTAAAAAAAATTATAAGTATATTGAGGCCAAATATTTGCTTTAGTATATTTCTCATAGTTAAAGTTGGGCTGACTGTTCTGTAGTTCTCTATTCTTCCTCACTCATGTTTAAGGATGCATGTTTGCCCTTCTTTTGCTACTGTCATTTACTGACCCACATTATTTTCTGAATTCTTAGCATTCAAGAGTTCAAGGAAAAGCTTTGGATAGTTCTTTACATAATCTTTATTGAGAATTTCATTATACCATTCTTTAAATTTCTAATCTGTCTTAAAATTAGTAATAAATATTCTGATCCTCCTATGGCTGTTATCAAAATTAAGCATCTGGTCGCAAACTTTTCTGTGATGACTAATTAAACATTTCCATTTTCTCTTGTATTTGTTATTTATTCTCTTTTTTCCCACTGAAGTGTGGACTTGTAATTCCCTCTGTTTTATTCTTACTAATATTTCAGGAACCACAGTGACCTGACTGGACTTTGGATGAATCTGTGGGTGAGGGAAATGTCACAAGCTTTTCCAACAATGTAACATGTAAGTACTAAGACAAGGAGTTTCTTACAAAAATGTTCCTCCAGAAAGCAATTTTGACCTTAAGACTGTTTAGCTTAATTGCATTCTGTCACGTGCCTTTATCTTTAAATTGCTTTTTGGTTTTCAGCATTTGTTTTTTGGAAGTTCTTGATGAAATTCTAAAACTCATGCAACAAGAAACTCTTCAAAATTATTTTTTTCTACAGCAATGCTGTATTGCCTACAACTGACATATATTCTTATAGTAATAAAACTGTAATGTTAAGTTCATAATAACTTTTGTTATGGGGAGACCTTCTCAGAACTTGATTGTAACTCAGAACATGGCAGACTCAACAACACTTTCCTGTTTTTCCAAGAGAACTGGGGCTTAGAAGCTATAACTAGTTCCATATGATAACACATGCTCTTGCAGTGGCAACATGTACTATTGCTTTTTAAGTTATAGTTGAATATTTTTTTTCCTACTATGCCAGACCTCTGTACTCTGTACTGGTGAGACCGCGCCTCAAATACTGTATTCAGTTCCGAGTCCCTCACCACAAGAAGGATGTTGAGGCTCTGGAGCGAGTCCAGAGAAGAGCAACAAAGCTGGTGAAGGGGCTGGAGAGCAAGTCTTACAAAGAATGGCTGAGAGAACTGGGGTTGTTCAGCTTGGAGAAGAGGACGCTGAGGGGAGACCTTATTGCTCTCTACAACTACCTGGAGAGGAGGTTGTGGAGAGGAGGGAGCTGGGCTCTTCTCCCAAGTGACAGGGGACAGGACAAGAGGGAATGGCCTCAGGCTCCACCAGAGGAGGTTCAGGCTTGACATAAGGAAAAAATTCTTCACTGAAAGGGTCATTAGGCAATGGAATGGTCTGCCCATGGAGGAGGTTGACTCTCCTTCCCTGGAGGTGTTTAAGGTGTGGGTGAATGAGGTACTGAGGGGCATGGTTTAGAGATTGGTGGGAATAGTTTGACTCGATTATCCGGTGGGTCTCTTCCAACCTATGATTCTATGAGGCATGAAAATGGAGTTCAGGGGTCTTGGGTTCCCTTTGGGACCGACATGGGTTATTTTTTATTATTTAGATAAGTCTTAGGGAGTTTTTCAGAGACCGAAGGGAACTCTGCCTGAATACTTTGTGGATCTTTGCAAATCTCCTTATTTTCTTTCCTGATCTTTCCCCCAATCCTTATTCCTGTGAGAGGGGTTAGTTCTGTAGCAAGAAGAACCATAGCAAACCTTAATATATCAATGATAGCTCAAATCTTAAGAAAGCTTTCAGTTATAAAACAAGCATGTGAGTTTTGTAGATGTGTGTTCTTCTGGTTTTGGTGTTTGGTTTTTTCCCCCCTCCAATTCTACTAACTGCATGATGTATTCATTATTTTTATGAAGTTTTTTTAAAACTCGTAATACAGAGCAATAATCTGTAGAACTTCTTTGAGCAATGATCTTATCAGTCAACATGACTTATTGGAGGGTCCTGGCATCTAGATTGTGTTACTGAAAAATAATTAACTCTTCATGGTAAGGAATGAATACCCTCTATGTGAATTATTTAATTGAAGTCTCTCTCTCTGTAACCCTTAAACAGTAACTGTAAAATGCATTTCCTTCTCATGATCTCAAAAGACCCGGAGCCAAGGGAGGCTCAAAAGGAAGAGAACAGAAAATATGAAAAACCAAGCCCCAGACCAGAAAAAACTTGTAAGAATGATTACCACCATTGTTGTATCAAGGAGACTGTATCTACACAGTGATTTGAAACCTGTCACCTCTAAATCCCTTTCACTATACACAATTTACTGCATAAATAAGACCTCTTTCTTTATTTCATTTGTTCTCCAACTCATTCCTGCAGGATGTTGTTTCAGCTGAATTTTAATTATAGCGAAACGCGAAGGTTTTTTGCTTGCTTGTTTTGTCACAGAGGCTGGATACATGGCATAAAAACCATTGTCTTAAGGACAGTTGCTCTTTGTGTTATCATTTTACCTTCTAAAATCTTTTTATATGCCTTTTGATAGTTTGATCTTCTCTTTGAATATAGCAACAGATTCAGGCATTATTCCAGAGAGGCTTTCCCCACACCTAACCATGCATTAAAAATTTACTTATTCTCACATGTATTTCTTTGTAAACTGAATTTTGCACTTGGTTTTCTTTACATTTTGAAACCCTGTGTTTTTAACCAGTACAATAATATATAACAGTAATAAAACCCCAAACAGCTACAGAAGTGAGATTGTTCATCAGAAATTCTCTTTGATTTTTTTGAAGGCTAGAATTGATGCTGTGATGCTTGGTTGTGATATCCTTTGTGAGTACTTGGTATTCTTCGCAGTTTAACCGGGCCTTTTTTTTTGATTTTTATTCTTTTGAACACCTTGGCAGAAGTTGCTGTCTCTTCCTCTATATTCATATGCTGGATTGTGTGGTTTGCACTTAACATTTTGTTTTTTCTTTATAGAAACTATCCTTTGAAATTAATCTGTGTGTTGACTGTGATCTGTGTGTAATCTGTGATAAAAATATAGGAAAATGTGTATTAACAGAATTATGTCTGGCAGGACTTACATGCATTAAAATCTAATGAGTAAATTTCAAATCAGAATGCCAGTATGATTTCTGTGCATTTTCTTATAATGTACATAAAATTCCTAGGTGGTTTGGTTTTGAAAAGCTGTGACTGATGCTTATTTTAAATATTTTGTTTATGTTCTTTTGATGGATTTTCTTAGCGTTATGAATTCTTAGTTAAACACTATTGATTTATTTGAGGCTTGTACATTGATATGTGTAGAAAGTCTTTTACCATGCACTTGACTCTTGATATAAGATAAATGGAAAAAATGTTAAATTAGTATTTCAGCTCCCAGTGGGCATACTAATGCATCATTTCATGGTATTTTACAGTGGGAGATCTCAACAAAAGGTTGACTCTGTCGGCATTGGAGACTGCTGTGAAGATAGCATGAGAACCAGTGTGATGGGGTTTTTTTGCTGCATCTGTTCCTTCCCATGTCCAAAGTTCTATCATTGCAGTTAACTTGACCAACTCCAGCTAACTGTAGTTAGAGACAATTCCAGATGATGTTTCAAAGAAATCTGCCTCAGTATGGCTTCCAAAAGAGGGCTTGGTTTAAACAAAAATGCACAAAGATGTGCATTTAATTCAAATATTATGGCTGCCACTCATTTTTTGGAGGTACAGACAGAGGTATGTCTCCATTCCCCACTTGTCCCTTGTCGCATTTGGGGCAATCTATCATATCTATTATGTTTATCATAATTTCCCACTGCATGGGGATCA
>WAAB01013989.1:7602-90978 GCA_013389865.1 Piaya cayana | reverse complement strand
TTGGGGTTTTTTTAAAAATATTTTTTATATTGCTTTGACGTGTCAGCAGAAATTAAAAAACTGCCTGAAATCAGGGAAAAGGAAGTGTTAACAACATGTTAAGAGAAACAAAGCTAACAAATTCTCAAATTAATGTATTGTATTGGAAACAGAGAAGCATAAAAGATGAATCAGCTCCCTTATCTAGATGTTAATATATAACCCAAGCGGGGGAGGGAATGGTGTATTAGAAGTGCTATACCAGTAAATTCTACTGGCTCTTGTATTATAAATCTTCTGTAATAGATCTTACGGTACTTGTACCAATAATTCTTTTGAAGGCATACAATATATACTGAAAACATTAGTCATCATAACAGGGCACATTGGTATTTAAGTAACTCATCCCTAACTCTAAGAGAATATACAAGAAAAGTTTGGTTATTTTGTTACGCATCTTGAGAACAGACTTGGAATTTTTGCTTCTGCTTTAAAACCTTGAAGTACTAAGCTAACTGAAAACATTTCAGTGCAAGGTTACTTGCACTTTCCTTGATCCAGCTGCAAGCAGTATGAGCAAAACGTACTGGATTCTGTTAGTGACGATCTGGATGTTCAATTCCAGTGAGTAGCTAGTCTGCTCAAAATATGACTACTTTAGAGCAAGCTTTTGAATTATGCAACTTGCATAGCACATTCTATTTTATTCTAAGCTGAGTGAGATCTGAAAATATAAGCATTTTGTCTAATGGATTAGTAGGTACATGGATCCCAATTTCCTTGAAACGTATTTGAAGGTCATTCTATAGCTGAATCTGAAGAGAAACTGTAGAGAGTAATCAGAGCAAACTGTAAGGAAGGGGGGAAAAAAAAGCTTGAATACCTGAGAGAACATGTAAAGGAGGAATGTTGAGAGAGAAATTCCCACAAATCTTTCATATATGAAACTGAAATGTTCATCCGCCTTTTTTTATTAGACATTTAAGGTTATGTTGATAATTAAGAGTGGCAGATTCAAGCTAGAAGCAACTGGTAAGCTAGAAGCACAGTTTACATATTTCACAAACCTCTGTATTTCAGCACTCTGGACAGGGATTTGGTTCCAACCCCACGGACATATGCTGGGAGGACGCTGAAATAGCAGGTTCAGGCTCTGCTACATATAAGAATAACTTTTTATCACATGACATCACTTAGGGAGACAAAATTCCAGTCATTGTTTCCTTGGCACAAAGCAAAAAAAATTTTTTTTTAATCTTAATAAATTATTTCAGCTTTTTCTCAGGGCTGCCTACATATTTGTGTACTTACTGCTTTAGGATGTGCTGTCTGTGTGGTAGAAGTGGCTACTACTAACTAGATGAGCATGGAAAGACTGTAGCTATAATTTTTCCCAGAGTCTGAGTCAAGTAAATCTCTTTCCATTGTGAAAATTGCTGTTGTACTATTCCTACTGTCATTTGATATAGGATCCATTGTAAGAGATCATAAGAGACATTCAGTCTCAAAATGCAGGGATCCAAAATATTTCCTCCTTCTGGCTATAAGAATAATTCATCTTCTTGAAATGAAGTTTCCCCTGCCAGAATTCTAATGCTGTCTACTTTCTTAGTGTGCTTTATCCTGAGGAGACAAATTTTCCATCTCTGTCATAGAACTTGAATCTGACATTATCAACTTCAGCTGGATATTTATAGTACAACTGATTGTACGGCAGTAGAATTCATCATATAACAAGCTAGCTCTGCATCAAGCAGGACTTTGGACCAGATGGCCTTTTCAGGTCCCTTCCAACTGAATTTATTCCATGACACTATTTTCACCATCTGTTTCTCCAAATGTCTAGGCAAGTATTGGGCCCTCTGGAAGGTGCTAACCTTCAACCTCTTTTCACGGCCTTTCTAAGAGCCAGAAGCATAATGTGCCCAGTCATGCTGTTATCCAAAAAAAATATAGAAAATGCTGGCAAGCAGGTCGAGGAAGGTTACTCTTCCACTCTGCTCTTCCCTGGAGATCTGGACTACTGCATTCAGCACTTGGCTCCCCAGCTCAAGAAAGACAAGGAACTACTGGAGAGAGTACAGTGGAGGGGCCCCCAAAGAGGATGAGGGAAATGGAGCAGTTCTCTTCTGAGGAAAGGCTGAGAGACCTGGGCTTGCTTAGCCTGGAGAAAAGGCCAGACCTTTTTCAGTGGTGCCCAGCGACAGGACAAGGGGCAAAGGTCACAAACTAGATCACTGGTAGTTGCCACCTTAATATAAGGAAAAATCTCTTAACTTTGAGTGTACCAGAGCTCTGGAACAGGTTGCTAGGGGAGGTTGTAAATCTCCTGCTCTAGAGATATTCAAAACCTGCCAGGGCATGCTCCTGTTCAACCTGTTCTAGATGAACCTGCTTTAGCAGCAAGGGTAGATTGGGTGATCTCCAGAAGTCTTTTTCAACCCTTAGCATTCTGTGATTCTGTATTTAACTGATGCCCATGCCTGCCTTGAATTAGGAATCTGCCGCGAACATTAAGTTTCTTTGAGTAGCAATGGACTTTTCCTTTCTGTTTCTTAACTGTTCATGTTGCCAGCTGCATAACAGCCTTCTTCAGATAGGCTGAGAGAAAAGAAACCAAGTTTACATGTATGGGAGATTTGATTAAAAAAATGGTGATTGAGGGAAAGACTGTGCAATAGATTTGGGTTTCCCATCAAAATTATGATCAAATTCAATATTTGGGTATGTTTCATGGCATAAAGGTCACTCTTCAGAATGGTAATGATGGAAGGAAAAAGGAGATGGAATAGGAAGATAAGAATGATGTGGAGTATGAACTTTAAAGAGTGATTCAGGAAGTGTGTCTGCTGTTTGATAGTTTTTTGGCTGTAACTGGCAGCCAAAAGAAAGAAAAAAGAAAAAAAAAAGACTCCCAAAGGCCAAGCCCAGAAATTGCAAGGGAGTTATGTTCGTTGATTTCTTCTGGTAACAGGGCTGAGATCACTTGGAGTTTTCTATTAATTTAAGTGAGAGAAGGACTATGACCTAAAGGACTCCTACAAGCATGTGTTAAAACATTTGTGCTGAATGATTAAAGAAAAAAAAAAAGATATAAAACTACAAATAGCAACTGTCGACTCAGAAAAAAAAGGAATATATCCTAGAGAGACAACTCATACCATGTGTGAAGCTATCTATTTCTGGAAATTTTGTCATCACACCCAGGCAAATTGTGGTAATAGCCAAATGTAAGAATAATGACTAATAGAAAATCTAAAGTGAGCATCCTTTAGTTTTTAAATATGCATAGGAACAAGATTGGAGATTTCTGGAAGGACTCTAAACTCTATTAAATTTTCCTTGAATAATATCAACGTACAAAATGTTAATTTGTACAACAAAAACTGCTGAAAGGTTATGTAAAGGGGTAAAGAACCATGTTTCTTCTTTTTTTTTTTCTTTGGTATCCTAATCCAGGTAATCAAATCAGATGAAATCAATAAGAGTAATGTAAAGCTTCGGTAAAAATCTAAAATATGGTATGCAATTTTTAAGAAATTGTTTTCTGTAGGAGTACACAATATAGAAACAAAACACAACTTTGGTGAATGACATATTTATAAAATTTAACTCCACAAGAGATGGACAGTGTGAAAGATCCTTTTAAAAAAGAGTTACTTTTTTTATTCGGAACTTCATGTGTATTCTAGAATGCACAGGTGATCAGTGAACTTCCATTAAAGTGGCTGGAAGCTGGGAGGAGGGTAGAAATAATACCTCCATTCTTTGCTCTGTGCATATGTACATTTCATTACAAACTACTATGGCCACAGTCACCATATAAATGTTTGTTTAGGCTTGACATATTTATTTTTATACCAGGCTCATTAAGACTAGGCGGGTCTGTAGAAAGGAAGAAGGAGTTGATGCAGTTATGTCTATATGCTTAACTTTGTATAGATAGAGGGCTTCAAAGTGCCGATCTGTTGACATGAAAGCAATGTGTATAACACTAAATAGTTTTACTAATGTTGTGATTTAATTTCATGACACTTTTGTAGTAGCAGTTAGGGTTATGCAAAGAATAGTTGCTTAATATATGTTCTTTTTAAACTCTAAGCTTACGGGTTTGTACTTTTGAAAGATGAAATGTTTAAGTAACATACTGGCAAATATCTAAAGCAAACCATAGATTATGGCAGCAGATAATGTTAAATTGGTATTTATTTTCTAATAGCTCGGAGGTATTTTATTGTAAGAGAATGTCAGGCAAATAAAGGGAAAGGTCAAAGGGAAATCTTTTCTTTTAATAACTTAAGAAGAGTAAATATCTTGGTAAATCTTAATAGGCTAATGGAGCTCTGATGCTTCTAAAGTTAAGTCATTCTAGGAAAGCCCTAAAGATCTAGCATTCCTCAAATCTACTAATCACTTAAGTTTCGTGTTATTTGGATCCTATATGATATGATGGGTATATGGAAAGCTGCCCAGTGAAAAAAAGGACCTGAGGGTATTGGTTGATAGCCAGTTGCATATGAGCCAAGTATATAGCCATGTGGCCAAGAAGTCCAATAGTGTCCTGGCTTGTATCAGAAGTAGTGTGGCCAGCAAAACTAAAGACTCTCCCTGTCCTCAACACTGGCGAGACTGCACCATGAATGTTGTTGTCAGTTTTGGGCCATTCACTGCAAAATATACATTAAGGTGCTGGAACGTGTCCAGATAGATGGGCAGTGAAGCTGCTGAATGCTTGTGGAAGCACTGTACTTCTGTTAATAGGCATTGCTGGAGTACCTCTCAGGCTGGTCTATAAAAATACCTTAAAGATATTATATAATTAGAAGGGCTATAAAGACACCTACAGAAGAATGTAACTTATCCATGGGATGAGGTTTAGCAAGGCCAAGCACACAGTCCTGTACTTGGAACACAACAACCCCATGCAGCATTACAGGCTTGTGGAAGAGTGCCTGGAAAGTTGCCTGGCAGAGAAGGAGTTGGAGGTGTTGGTTGACAGCAGCTGAAAATAAACCAGCAGTGTGTCCAGGTGGCTAAGAAGGCCAATAGCATCTTGGCTTGGATCAGAAACAGCATGGCCATCAGGACCAGGAAAGTGATTCTGCCCCTGTACTCAGCACTGATGAGGCTGCACCTCAAATAGTGTGTTCAGTTTTGGGCCCCTCGCTACAAGAAAATCATTGAGGTCCTGGAGCATGTCCAGAGAAGAACAATGAAGCTGGTGAAGGCACAAGCGTTATGAGGAGCAGCTGAGGGAACTGGGGTTGTTTATCCTAGAGAAGAGGAGGCTGAGGGGACACCCTGTCACTGTCTACAGCGACCTGAAAGGAGGTTGTAGAGAGGTGGATGTTGGTTTCTTTTCCCAGGTGATGGGTGATAGGGTGAGGGGGAATGGCCTCAGGGTGCACCAGTGGAGGTTCAGATTGGACACTAGGCAAAAATTCTTCACGCAAAGGGTTATCAAGCACTAGACTGGGCTGCCCAGGGAAGTGGTGAAGTCCCCATCCCTGGAATTATTTTAAAGATGGGTAGAGGGAGTGCTCAGGGATCAGGTTTAATGGTGGACAGATGTGATTGGGCTTGATGACCTCAAAGGTGTTTTCCAACCTAGTGATTCTATGATTCTATTCAGTATCAGATTTTGCATCTCTTTATTCAATTCTCTTGCACAAAGCAGTTTGAAATAGAAATATTTTCATTTTTATGTTTTATGGAAACTTTCCTGGATAAAGAATTAAAATTAGTGGGAAATCATTGATATAAGTGCAACAACAGAACTTGCCTGTACTCACTGGTTGATCCCATTTGTTTGTATCAAAGCCTTTTTATAAATCTGTAATTACATATATAAGCTATTAAAAATGTGATCAGATATGATTAAAAAATTACTCAAATTAGCGTGGTTTAAAAGACGGAAAGGAATAGAAGTGTTCTTTGAACTTCCCCAAGGAGTGAAGAGCACATTTAACTGAGGGACAAAAGGCAACTTAGTTGTTATAAAGGGTTGTAAAAATAGGTGTACCCGATATGGTCTGATGTGGATGGATAGGTAGCTTTCTCTTTCCTTTAACCAGTAAGATATTGGATTTTATCAGCCTTCCCAGCCTCCTGTAGATGAAGACCTAACATTTTGCAATCTTTGAGACATGTTAAATTCAAATTTTCACCTGCATGATGAAAATGGTGAAATAGAAGCTTTCTATGATAATTAATTTCCAGAAANCACAAAGGAATAGAAGTGCGCTTTGAACTTCCCCAAGGAGTGAAGAGCACATTTAACTGAGGAACAAAAGGCAAGTTAGTTATAAAGGGTTGTAAAAATAAGTGTACCCAATATGGTCTGATGTGGATGGATAGGTAGCTTTCTCTTTCCTTTAACCAGTAAGATATTGGATTTTATCAGCCTTCCCAGCCTCCTGTAGATGAAGACCTAACATTTTGCAATCTTTGAGACATGTTAAATTCAAATTTTCACCTGCATGATGAAAATGGTGAGTTAGAAGCTTTCTATGATAATTAATTTCCAGAAAACTGTAATAAAAAAAAATTCAAGCATCTTTGTCATGCTTTAAGCCATTTTGTTTAAAACTTCCTGCACTCAACATGTCTCTACTTTATTTTAAATTAATCATGAATAATCTGATTGCCAGTCAGATTGCCTATCCTTTTAAGAGAAGTTTTTTTAAATGTTGACAACACATATCTATAAATTAAGTTTACAGTTGATTTACTTTATAGAGTATGTTTTGCTGCTGTTTCTGTATGTATAAAATACAAATAAAAGCATATCTCCAATAACGTTTATGTTATAAAATTTATTAGAGATTTCAGAATGTAATTTAAAACTATTCCTGAAGATATCTTTTCAGATTTTTTTAAGATTTGTAGAAGCATCTAGAAACAAAGGCATCCAAGGGAATATAGAGATTAAGGCTCTTATTGTAGCTGATGTCCCAAGGGCTGGATATAGAAAGGTCAATACTTCAGCTCCATCTATGAGGTGGGGAAATATTCATCCTTATTTTACTGATTAAAAATGAAGAAATGGAGATGATAAATTCTCCCAGGTAGGCAGAAATTGTTGAAAAATTGGAAAAGCTAGTGGGATGCAGTGACCTGAGTTTAACTGGAAGATTTGTTTCTAATGCTGTATTATGTGCTTTGTTAGCACTTCACTTCATTTACTGTGTTTGGTGTTTTGGCATAACACTCATAATATGGACACATATCTTCTGTAATTAACCCAATACTGCAGAGCACTGTTTGAATTTACTAGGCTGGATATCTCTGTCTTTGAAATGATCTCTAGTTCACAGTTCAGAAGTGTTCTGCTTGAAAAATTGTTTGTCTGATTAAACTGGGAAATGAATTGTTCCCCTACTCTTTTACTGTTAGATTAAATAAGGTGTGGTGGAATATGGTAGATTCCGCAGCCACAAAGCAAATGACTATATTTGTTATAAAAAGCAGTACTTTTGGTCTGCGAGAGAAATGGCAAAAAAAAAAAAAAAATCATGTTACTAAAAGGTTTGGCTGTATGACTGACTGAATTAGGCTTCTCCAAAGGAATGTCTAAAGAAGTTGTTTCAAAGATATGACTTGTATGCTGACAGGCTGCAGGACGAGTTAGGAGGAGAAAGCATTTTAATATGTGCAAGCAAATGTCTAAAAACTAGAACTTCTCAAAACAAACAAAAGTGAATAAGTATAGGTTATTAAATGCATTATTTCATACTTACCGCTAAGCTCTTTCTGTAGTTGTGCCTCTTCCTTTTAAATCCGTTTTCATAGCATTGTAGAAGCAGTTTATTTAGTGCATAAATGTTTATGAAGCTTATAGCTGTTGAAGTTCAGTCTTAAGACTATGAGTAAGCCAATCAAGATTCAGATAAAGGTGTTACTGTCTCAAGTGAGCTCAATAAGAGCTGTAGATCTGGATAAATAGAATTGGAGAAAATTCAAAACTTATTTCCCTCCTCCTTATTTCAATATTTATCTACCTCAGGAGTTCAGAAATTCTGCTATACCATGTTGGCATTCTTCAAGGAGAAAATTTTAGCATTCTGGTATATTGAAAGCAGTACTTCAGTCTCCAATTTGTTCTTGGGTAAGGAGATTAATTTATATGCTGATTAATTTTCTGAGCCGGTTGTCTTCCTCTGCCTTTGTCATATGTACCGCTTGTTAGTAATCGATTTTCTTTAACCTCTGTACACCAATTCTGTTGGTACATGAATTCATTTGTTTGCTTTATGCTTTTCATTTCTAACAGTAACCAATATCTATATTCTTGATCCTGGAAGGTGCTTGAATGCCCCTATTTTTTTCTGTGTTATGACTGCAGAACACTTATCAGAACAAGGCAATTAAGAAATAAATATTCCTGTTTGAACGGTTACACTAAGTTAAAAGTCATTAAACAAGGTCTTGTTATCCTTAAACAAAAGCCTACGTATTCTTGCTGGTACCAGTCTACCTACTTTACTTGGAGAAGTTAATTTAGTAGCCTAGAAATACGGATCTGTTCATATGGAAATTTTCTGTTTTGTACGTAATGTACTATTTTGTATATGTCTGGAAGATGAAAATATCAAACATCTGAGAGTATCATAGCAGTCTCCTCCATTAGTTTCCTGAGGTTAATCTAATTCAAAATAGCTAACATGGATGTTAGATTTGACTCTGATCCCATTATAACAAGTGGAATGAAGGAAACATCTATGTGAACTAATATTGTCCATCAAACTAAGCTTCCTGCTCCTGCTAAGGTTTGCGCCTATTTGATGAGTTGGGTCATGCCACTGTGTGGATTCTGTCAGCTGATTATCCTTTCTGAAGGACAGAGGAAAAAGAAAAAGGCAGCTAATTGTTATATTGCAGAAATTGATGTGTGGCTCTAGTTTTATTACTTCTACATGCCAGGGAATCCTTGAAGTACTTTTCTGAAGATAAGCGAACATACTCATCACAGCTTACTTATGCCTGTTAAGTCTTTGTGTGAAATATTTCATGAGGAAGTATGTAAATATTTTGACTGGTTATGCCTTTATTTTCAGAGTGCATTGCAGATGACACACGTCTGTATCAGGATGAAGCTGTGGCAGCAGAGGCATGTAAGAGTTTTGTTAATATTTTCAGATTTTTTTTTTCTTAATGCAGACAGCAATATTAAAAAAACATATTATGCAAATGGACTAGAGTAGCATAATGCACATCTAGCAACAGGCATGCTAAGGCTAACAGGACTATGGTAGAGATATTTTTAAGACGTTATTTATAATACAAAGAGAGGTATATACAGTAAAAACTTGTTTCCAAATTGGAAGGAATGTTTTGTGCTTTTATTTTTCCTTCAGGGAAGATGAATTTTTTTCATATTCTGTCTAAGTTTCTTTTAAAAACACAAATTGAAACATGATTTAATCAAATTAAGAAGTGTGTGTGTGTAAATGTAAAGTAATACACAAATATAATCGGTAAAGTAACAGGTAATATATGCATGTAAGTATGTTTAAAGATTTTAAATGTCCACAATTCAGGTCTCATCCAATAGATCATAGGAACTACAAAGAACCTAGAAGTCTTCAAACTGCTTTATAACGATGAATGTTATCTCTGAAATCTTGGAACATAAAGTGCAAGTTCAACATATTACAATACATTTACTCAAAGCTGCAGATCAAATAAATAGGAAAACCATTCCTGGAGAGGCTGCTAGGTCCTTTCTCATTGTCATTTGTAGATTTAGACTTAGTGGGATATAATTTGTTATACAAGATAGGAAGACTTAGCCAAGAGAAGCATTGTGAGATTCTTTGATTTTATTTAATTTATATTTCTTTTAAGTGGTATTAGGACCTTCAGTTACAGAAAATGTCTCAGTAGTTGTGTTTACCTGGCCTATCATTTAAAATTTGACAGCTTATTTTAATCTAAATATATCTGCAATTTGCTTCATGTCTTTGGCTCATAGTGATCAAGAGTGGAGAAGAACAAAATCGAAATGCTACCAAAGCTCTTTGTATACATACTTTTATGTCATACTATAATAATTCCATTACCTTTTTGGATCTGAAATGAAAGGATTTAACTTTTTATTTTATGCAGCACATAACTTTCTAGATGTAAGACTATTTTTGTAAATTCCTTATGAACCCTTTCCAGTTTGTCAGAAACCTTTCTGAATCATGGAAAAATGAATCAGTAGAAGCCTCACTAATGCCAGATGTTGCCATTAAATCATTTCCATACTCCTACTTGATGTTTCCTAGATTTTATGTCCAAGGTCCATGTTAGCCCACTTACAGGATGGTAGTAAGAACATGTTTATTTCAGCTGAATTCTTTGCGTTATTCTTGACCTTCTTGTTAGTATTTTTCCCATTTCATCTTTTAAATTTAGAATGGGAGTAGGCCACTGAAATAAAACATTCTGCTAAGTAAAATAGGAGAGCATTTAAGCATATGATTATTTTTCTGCTGACAGAAAAGAGATTTGTAGGTAACTTGAAAATGCATGCTTAAATATTGTTCTGAATATAATAAATGCTGGGTTGAATGTTGGGGTCAACTGATTAGTATTTTTATCATAATGTTTGCATTGTGATATTGCAATAAATTATTAATGAAAGGAAACAAAATGTAAACTCCAGTAATGTCCCCCCCCATCCCCTAATATTCATGTGAATCTAATAACACCCTTCTGAGTTGTCTGTATTTAAAACCTTATCCTTATTTGACTTCTTCACATGTCTGGCATAACTTTAATGAAGAAGCAGCAAACAGCATTTGTCTCTGCAGCAGGCACTATGTAATGTTTCTTCATTTACAAATCTCTTCATGTGCTATGAGACAAATTCACACATTCTATTATTCAGCATGACCTTAGTTAATACTCTTTACATTGCTTTTCAATTTTTGGGGTCATCTTTTTGTTGTGTTTGCATATATATCTGTAAATTAGCATGTGTTCATAAATATGTTTTTAAAAAATAATACAGGAGTGCTTTAGTTTGCAGATGGCTTTCGTTCATGGTTTCATTCTAGCCCTTGTCCAAGGAAGAGAAAGGCCTTTTCAGTGATGTAGTCTTTTCTCTGACAGAAACTGCATTGACTGTTCTGAAAACTGATATTTTATTGTCATTTGTTTAAAATCATGGGTTGACTTCACTTTTTTTTTTTTATGAATGAAGAAGGAGAGTGAAGCTTTAAGCAACAGAGAGGTTTGTGTGCGGCTTGTGGCATTTTGGAGGGGAGACGAGGGCAGAATTTACTCATAAATAAAAGAGTAAAAAAGTGTCCTCAGCTGAAATCCTGAAATATGAGAGAAATGCTAGATTACCTCACATGAAAAATCCTCATGAATATATGGATGTGTGTTTGCAAAATGTCGAAGGTCACTTAGCTCATCACTTAGAGAATTAACAAAAGTTCACATTAGAAATACATAACTAGGAAATTGGTGGTTTTATTTTTCTCCCAATGAATCACCTGGTTTATATTTTTCTTGTTTTGCAGCCTGATTTGTTCCTTTTATCAGTTATATTGTACTGCACACAGCCACTTGACCTATTGAGTAGTGTTTCTTAGTGCTTAATAACATCTAACAGACATGTTTCTTGTGTATTCTGCCCCAATTTCTTAACTAAGTTTTTTTCTTTGCTTTTATCTGTTTAAGAGATGGGTGTGTGAAGTAGTGTTTCAGCTTCTTGTTCATTGGGATCCTTACAATAGACAACAGTTCATTAACTCCTTTGAAGAAATTTATTGCTTTTATCATAAAATATAAATTTACTACAGAGAGGCATCCTGTTCACTATAAATTTGCTCTTTGTAGACCTTGTTTTTCTTTAACAAGAGTAGAAAATTATATTCTAAAATTAACTGCAAAGGAAGAAAAACAATACCATACCTTCTAAATAAAATTTAGTATGATTAATTCAGCAACTGCAATGAGTTGTATTGTTATTATTAATGGATTATTAAGAATCCTCCTTTTAAAAGAGTATTTCAGATGAAGTAAAATGAGTTTTTTCATATGCTTTCCACAGTCTAAAGGAAGACAGTGCCCCAAAAATAGAGTAGAAAATACAATAAAACTTGTACGTACTGGATTTGCAAATGGAATTCTACCAGCATTTTAAGACTAGCATTCTATTTTCCTATGTAATCATGAACATTCAAGATGGCTTTGCTGGAATTTGGCACTATGAGAATACCTGTTTCACCTAACAGTAAATGTGGATCTACAGTATAAAAAGTGTGTTCCAACATCTAAAACACAAGGAAACTTAGAAGGCTTTGTTTATTTATCTGAAGATCTGCATGATTTTGAGTTGTGCTGCAGAAACCATGTGTGAAATGGGAATAATGCGTATTTTGAAAGACCTGGAAAAGCTTCTGATGAATAAGAAACTTCCACACTAAACTGTGATAGCTGTGCTTGGGAGTAGGAAGGATGTTCTTGTTGTAGAAGAAAAAAAAAATGAATAAGGGAGGCACATACAGTTTAGTGAATCCTGCCTTTTGTGCAGGCTTCTCATATTGCAGAAGATGCATGATCTTGGCAAGATGAATGGGGATATGAATAAGTGATGCTTTCTGTGGTGAATACACATTTCAACTCTTCACGGCTTAACCGAAAGGATTTGTTTACTCTTTCATCTGAAGATGCCAAGAGAGCCTACTGAAGTTCATGTATACCAAAGTTAGATGCAATTATTACTTTTTTTTGATGTGCACTATAGAAGTGTACTTTATTGGGGTTTATTGTTTTATGAAGCGTCCTTGTTGAATTTACTATCAGCTTTCATATGAAAAAATAATCTTGCAATGAATGATTTGAGAGACACCAAGAAAAGATTTCATCGAGTCAATTTTTTTTTTCCTGATATAAATTTAAGTTTTCTTTCTGGAAACAGAAGCCATTTGGTTTTCTTTGATACTTGCTGTGAAACGTGTTGTGTATATATAGGTGTACATTCGTTGGATGCAATTTCTAAGATAGACTGAATAACACTGAAATATTATTGGAGGGCAAATTTAATTAACAGGAAAGTGCTACGGTGACTGCGGTAATTGAAAATAAAAAAATCTTAAAGAACAATTAGTAATTGCCCCTGAGTGAATTGCATAAGCAGCAATAAAGCTAGGTAGCATCCTCTTCTCTCTTACCTCAGAACTGTTTTATCCTGTTCCTGGATAAACTAAAGGTAACATATACTAACATCTTTCTGTTGAAATATTCCAGGCTATTAGAGAATTCTCCATAGTTTTTGGAGTTTTCCACATGGTTATCTATACTAATGGTTCAAAATGTCAATTCTCTGTTTGTCTAGATTCATGTTCCAGTTACTGGTGCTTGTTAGAAGACATTGAAGAACTCTCTTTTATTACATTATTAATCGCTGTTTAGCAACTTAACACATGAGATCAAATCACCTCTTAACCTTCTCTTTGCTAAGATAAATAGATTTTAAACCTGAAACCTCTCTCTAAGGTATGTTCACCAATCTTCTAATTGGTCTTGTGGCTCTTCTCCAAATCTGTGCTCGTTCCTCAGCAGTTTCCTTTTATTGGAATATTAAGGCAGGACATGATATTTTTGATTGTTTTCCTATAGCTGTCATCAGATATTAGCTTTCTCCTCTTATTCAGAGTTCTAGTTTAGGCATCTTTAGCCCTCATTTGTGCTTTTGATCACTGCTGTATGTCATAGTTCATGATATTAATGAAAGATTACCTAAAATGTCCTCTTCTAACTCTCTTAATTACTGTTGTCCACATTTGGTGTGTGACACACCACATTTATAGCTGAGATAATATCTTATTGGTTGGTATTCCCTGTAAATGTTAGTACAGGAAAGGAAAGAGTAATAATTCCAAGCAGTGCATCTTCTTTTGACAATGCACACATTTATACTAACTTTATAACATTTCTGGAAGTAACATTTGTTAAAGAATTCCTGAGATTTCACCAGTTGCTTTTCCTTTCTGTATTTAGTGTTCATTTGAGAATTATAATACAGATTTGATCCATCCCTTTTTCTCTTTGCTATTTCTTTCATCTTTCCAGTTCAACACACCTTGCTTCACAAGTTTTCCACTATATCTCAAAATGTTTGCCCTGTTTATCTTTAATAGTATCCCTAATAGGCAGAACAATACAGCTGTAGACAGAGTACTTTATCTTTCCACTTTTCTGTATGTAATAAAACCAGATGGGTTTCTATGTATATGTCAATTCTTCTTTCCATTTTTGTATGACAGCATCAAATTTATTTAAGGCCACAGAAATATATTTGCAGGTTTATTAAGATATTCTGGAAGAATATACTACATACTTTCTGTACATACTTTCTGTACAACTCAAAGGATGCTAGAGGAGGGACCTGTACAGGCTGGATCAACAAGCTGACATTTAACAAGGCCAAGTGTACAGTCCTGCACTTGGGACACAACAACCCCATGCAGCATTACAGGCTTGTGGAAGAGTGCCTGGAAAGTTGCCTGGCAGAGAAGGAGTTGGAGGTGTTGGTTGACAGCAGCTGAAAATAAGCCAGCAGTGTGTCCAGGTGGCTAAGAAGGTCAATAGCATCTTGGCTTGGATCAGAAACAGCATGGCCATCAGGACCAGGAAAGTGATTCTGCCCCTGTACTCAGCACTGATGAGGCTGCACCTCAAATAGTGTGTTCAGTTTTGGGCCCCTCGCTACAAGAAAATCATTGAGGTCCTGGAGCATGTCCAGAGAAGAACAATGAAGCTGGTGAAGGCACAAGCGTTATGAGGAGCAGCTGAGGGAACTGGGGTTGTTTATCCTAGAGAAGAGGAGGCTGAGGGGACACCCTGTCACTGTCTACAGCGACCTGAAAGGAGGTTGTAGAGAGGTGGATGTTGGTTTCTTTTCCCAGGTGATGGGTGATAGGGTGAGGGGGAATGGCCTCAGGGTGCACCAGTGGAGGTTCAGATTGGACACTAGGCAAAAATTCTTCACGCAAAGGGTTATCAAGCACTAGACTGGGCTGCCCAGGGAAGTGGTGAAGTCCCCATCCCTGGAATTATTTTGAAGGTGGGTAGAGGGAGTGCTCAGGGATCAGGTTTAATGGTGGACAGATGTGATTGGGCTTGATGATCTCAAAGGTGTTTTTCAGCCTAGTGATTCTATGATTCTATTCAGTATCAGATTTTGCATCTCTTTATTCAGTTCTCTTGCACAAAGCAGTTTGACTCTAACGATTTCTATATTTTCACAGAAGTTTTGCCACAGTGACTATTTTGACAGAATCAAGTGATTATTTTGGTAATTGCTTGCACAGAAATTTAGGAACTACATTAATAAAAAATAAGTGACCGATGTAATGGTTGCTTCCAAGAGTCTTATAACTCTTAGTTTTGGAGGACTATTGCAAACCTAGTTGAAATACTAAAAGTGGAAGGTAAAAATAACTATAGTTATTGTATTGTCTTTTTACACACTTGTTTCAGCCTCACTGGAGCTCAGGCTTGTTGTTCATTCTAGCTCCAATTTTGGATTTTGCAAGTGTATATTTTTTATTACTCATGCCTCTGGTCTCTCTCTTGTTTTAAAATATAACTGTCAATAAACATTTCAAAATCAGTGACCTCTAACAGTGGACTTACAAAATTCTCTTCCATGACTTGTATTAAAAAATGAAATATTATAAAAATTTTAATTGTGCCAAAGACTGCAGTACTCTGTGTACATCCTTTAGCACAAAGTAATAATTGATCAGTTCATCGTTTACTTTTGTTCTGTATTGTTCCTCTAGCCTTCAAGAAGAGATAAAACTGTACTCAAAATTAACTTTTTTTTTGTCAAAACTGCTCATTTGTGCAACATTTTTTTTGCTGTGAGGGAGTGTCTATCTGCACTTTTTATTCTGTGTTCTCATTCTCCCCTCACTTTAGGCATGAACTGATTTCTGCAATTATAGTTGAGGAAAACATCTAGTAATTTACAGGTTACATGCTTGGTGAAGATCCAAGCACATAGTGCTTGTGTGTTAAAAACAAACAGAAAAGCAATATGTATTTTGAAGATTATTCTGTAACTGTTAACAAATCAGTGTATGTTGAATAAGTTAATGCAGTGTTTCTTGAATTAAAGGTTTATCTGCTTTGAAGATCCTGATATAAACATAGCATCACTTGAACACATGTTTTTGTAATAAAGGATTGTCTCCTCCCATACTCTTTAGATGGATGGAAAAAGTAATTCTGTCTCTTTACCACAAAAGCAAATGAAATGCCAATTAATACTCTACTGCAGGTTTATCTGTCAGGCTGCTGCTCATTGACGATCTAAGTTTTGGTCTGACAACAAGTGAGACATGTTCATGGAACCTACATTTCTTTTCATTTTGTTCACTCATTTATCTTAAAAAAAAATAAAATTCTATGTGAATCAAGAAAGCCTTTCTTGTGGCATTTCAATTAAATGAAGAAATATTATTTTATAACATGTGCATATGAATATAAATAACTTATCCCATATGTCTTTCTTGGTTATGCGGAACATAGCCATCAAGGTATGGCTCCTAGTGTATTTCTATACTTTAATATGTCTTCATCTTTCTTTTGTTGCTTTAAAGTCTCCCTGAAGAGTCCAGCTAGCTGTCATTAATGTGTTTATTATACCAGGGTTTTTTACAGGTCTATCAAACTGATCTGGTTTCATGTTGATTCAAGAATTTGTGTGTCTTGCTATTCTTCAAGAATTTGTGTGTCTTGCTATTCTTCACAGTCCAGAGAGTAAGTATAGGTTAATGCAGATTTCTTTGGTTTATATAAATACATTTTCTTTGCAAATGAAGAAATGTTATATGAGTTCTTATCCCAAGACTTATACTGTTGCTCATAGTTATGCATGAATGGTACTGACCAGATATATCACCTAGTTTCCTTGAGCTGACTTATTGTGTTAAAGACAAGCATAAGCAGTATGTGGAAACAGACAGGAACACCTACTGTGACTTTACCTGCAGAGAAATTCTGTGATAGCCTGTATTCTTAGCACTGCTATGACATCAAAAGAAAATAGTTCAAGTTCTGTGTGACATATTCCTCATAAGTATAGCAGAAATCATTCTAGAGTTTTTTTGGAGTGTTGGTCTAGGAACCAAGGGATGAGGACCTAAAATTGCTTTGAAGAAGACGACCTTCAGTTGAAGATACTCAAAGTACCAAATATTGACATGTACTTGGAGAAAAGTCTGTAATGCAAGTAAGACTTTTGGTTATAATTCTGCAAGTCGTTAACTGTGCAAAACAAGATCTCTATAGCTTTTAATACACTTAATCTATATGTCAGTAAAGAAAATATACATCTCATATCTTATAGTTATGAATTATCCCATGTAACTCATTCATGTCAAATTAATCAATGAAAGCCTGATTTCTTTGACTGCACTCTCAAAGCTGTATGCCTAAGCTGAAAATGCATATTTATTTCAAAACTCTAAATTCTGAGGCCTACAATTCTTTGCACTCCCAAAGTTCTATTTTATGTTGGTGTTTCTTTTTAAAAAATCTGTGAAACCTGAATAATGGAAATAGTAACATATCAAAAATTAAACCCAAGATATTTTAAGCTAGTTGCAAAATGAATGTAGAGTGTTTTTCTTATTTTGCTTCTCCCACCTGTTGGAGGCTAAGCTCTTGAATCTCGTTCAAAAGTGAGACTGCTAGTCCATCATTTCCCATGCAATACTAGCATAGGTATAAAATGAGAGAAGCATAATGCTTTTAAGCTTACCTTCATGTGATAACTAATTGTGTGTATGCATCTGAACTCTATAAAGCTATATTGTTTATGAAATGGGTAGAACTATGTGTGTGTATATATACATAAAATCACAGTGTTACTTGAACAAGGCAAAAGGGGGAATGTTAAATTTCTGCTGTTATGGCTAGAGAATTGCATATTTAAACTTGCAGCTACCAGGAGGCTTAGCATGAATGCCAGAGCTGATTTCTAGGAATCATGTTTAATGTGCTCCAGACAAACTAAAGTGAAATATTTTTCTGTGTGTGTTGATGTAACATGATTAAAGTGAGATTTAATAATTTAGAATATGTGTTTGTGGCTTTCTAGGACTGTTACGTAACTCTTCCCTGACACCTTGAAAGCATGGAGATGGAGGAAGCCTCCAGCATATCCAATAAGATAATGAAACACAAGGCCTTTCCTAATAGTACCTGGGGCTTTTTTACATACCAATAAAGCCTGTGTTCAACAAGTAACAGATGTGGATTGTATCACTGAACAGGATGCTGATTCAGACTGAATGTTCATATAGCAGCTTATTGTTTTGGGGACATTTTTCCTGGTCTGTTATGCATCTCCTCTTTTAAATGAGGGTGAATACCTGAAGTTTTGTACCTTTTTGCAATGTAATATTGCAAGTACATTTATGGCAATCTTAAATTTTCCTTATTTTCTCATGAAAGTCCAAAGTTCATTTTTTTTTTTGGGTTCCCCCCCCCGGATAATTTCCAAAACTTCCTGATATTAAAACACTTGTCGAATGTGTAGGTGCTTTTCATTTGAGGACCTGTCTAAATTCCATGGTCAGAAACTCTGCATGACATAATAGAATGTATTTCAAGTGAATGAAAATTGGTAGACGCTTTAATTATATAATAGCTGAAGTCCTGGTTCAGGTGTCTAAATAAAGAGAACTGTTATTCTACACTAAAGAAAAGGTTTCATAGCTTTTTATTTCCATGGAGACCATGTCTGATGTTATATCTTTCCCTTCCCTCCCCTTTAATTACAATGTGCTTCTTTTTCCTTTATTCTGCTTTTTCATTACTATCATGTATAAGTCTACAGCAACTTCTAGTGTAATTAATAGTATATAATAAACATAAGCAATTAAGTACAAATGTTCTTTTTGCTTAGAAGGCTAGTGTCAAGCTAACCATGGCAGCTGCGTAGCTGCAGCAGCATAGAATATGCCACCTTTATTTTTTAATTCCATCTCAACAAAACCTCTGTTTTGTAGTAGAGGAGGTGTTTATTGAACACTGACTGCCTCAACAAAATGGGCTAGGGGCACAAAATCAGACACCACTGTAGTTAGACCTGCAGAATTTATGAGGAAATATATTCTGGGGAGGGTTTTAGAAGAAAAGTAAATCTTTCACTGTAATAAAAAAAAAGGCAAAGAAGTTTGAGGTTGGATATAAAGCTGTAAAAGAACAATAGGGGATTAAAAGCGTGGGTAGTTCCAATGACTGTATTGTAGTAGAGGTCCAAATAGCTGGTGGTTGAGAGCATGTGAAAGGGAATAGTTCAGGCAATGAAGTACTACCTAGAGCTGGATTTAGAAGTAGGGTTGATAGAAATGGTTGGACTCGATGATCCGGTGGGTCTCTTCCAACCTGGTGATTCTATGATTCTATGAAATGCCCTCTGGAGTAACCAGTGAACTATTGATAAGACTGAGAAATTGACTTGTTATGTTATGCTGTAATTATGAACCTAAGAAAAAAATCCTAGATGAGACTGATTTCTGAATGAGATCTCAAGTTAATTGTCAACTTATTGACAGTGCAAACCTCAGGCCAAAATACCTCCTAAGTTAAAACCTGAAATATATAAAGGGTTTCCTTAAGGAGAGGGGAAAAAAAAAAAAGAGAGAGAAAGGAATACGTACTCCAAAGAATTGTGTATTTGTTAAAATGATCTGACCTTTTGCCCCTCAAAAAGAAGTAATATATCATGGAGGTCAGTAATAGGTTAGTAATTGTTAAATAAGTTGGAGAAAGTTTTTACTGCTAAAGTGTTTCTGGATAATGAATCTAGTGGTGTGCATGTTTCATTAGGAATCAAGGCATGTCTAGCTTAGACATTTGAGCCAAGAACACAAATAAAAACACCCTGCATTCCCAGGGCACGGTGACTAATACTTCCAGTGAGATCTCAGCATTCCCTTTATAGATCAGGTGTTAATGTACACTGACATTCCAACTTGCAGCACAGAAAATTAATATCAATATGGTGGGCTAAATAAAGTCTAACTCTGGAGATGCAAATACTTTTGGGATGAAGGACAAGTATTTTAAAGCTTTTTTGCTAATGTTGAGTCAAAGTCTGTGATGCTAAAAATAAGAAATTAAAAGCCTGCATGAGATTGCAGATTGTTTATCCCTGTATAGATATGCTCATGTACAGTAAGGTAGCTGAATTGCAAAAACGAACCCATAAAACTAGGTGCTGGGCAGAAAGTTGTATTCCAATTTTTCTCATGTATTAGACTTCCTATATAGTGTGTTGTAATGTGTTTCTCTGTGGTGCATCTCTTAAACATTAATTATATTGTACAGCTCCAAGTATCTTTCTAAAAAGTGGTTGATGACAGCATCTCTGTGTAACTTGAATTTCACTACTAGCTTTCATCTTTTTATTTGGAAAGGATTCCAAAACTTAGTTTGTTGCAGTAGTATAAAGACTTCCCCTCTTTTTTTTTTTCTATTCTCCCTGTTTCGCTCTCACTACTTCCCTTGACATCTTCATATGTGAATTACATACATAGACTAAAATTTAATATAATTTTATATTTCAGCTAAGTTTTAAGGGAAGCTCTATTATGAGGTTTTCTGCTTTCATTCATAAGGAATGGCTCTTTTACCAATTCCCAAATCAAATTATTTTTGAAATCGACTTCTATTCCTCTGCCTGGAATATCAGCTTGTCTAGCCACTTGTTTGCTCTCACTTTCAGGTTTCTTCATCTGATGAATATCCGTATGTCTCTAGTTGTTTGGTTGCTTTTTCACATGTTCAACAAATACTCACATGTTTCAATACCTTTCTATTCAGTAGTTTAACTTCTTTAGGTCTCCTTTGTTTATTTTATTCTTGTATTTATCTGGAGATGGTGAGATACTCCCTCCTAATGATATTTTTAATGCAAATGCAGCATAACTGACAAGGCAGAAATGAGTATCACTTTACAGTTGTTTGATTTGTTTCCTGTTGGTTTTTTTTTTTTCCTTTTCTCTTAAGTTATTGACAAAAAGCTTAGCTGCAAGTGGATCGGTGACCCACTTACTATTCATTCATTTTTTAAAATTCTTTTTTATGCTGTTTCTAAACATATTCTTCTTAAATCCACACATGTTAAAGTTCCTAGCTCTGGTATCTCCTGGATGGCTAATGTTATGTTGCATGTCTGCTGTAAATTTATGTAAGTCATGTTTCCCGTGATCAGACTGCTAGGAAGCTGGGATTTATGACTGCTGTAAATAAATGTGAATAAAGAATTCTGGGGCATGTTTCCTGTTTATATTTACAAGTACTTCAGTTTTAAGTAGTTGTTTTGGAAATTTTTTATATGAATCACAACTTAATGGCTTTCTGTGATAGGTTAACCACAGCAATGGACACGAGTAAACCAATGAATGTGATCTATCTGGACTTCTCTAAAGCCTTTGACACAGTCCCCCACATCCTTCTCTAAATTGGAGAGATATGGATTTGATGGGTGGACAGTTCGGTGTATAAGAAACCGGTTGGATGTCCACATGCAGAGAGTAGTGGTCAAAGGATTGAAGTCTAGATGAAGATCCATGGCAAATGGTGTCCTTCTACTAGGACCAGTGTTGTTTAATATCTTCATCAATGATATTGGCAGCAGGATCGAGTTCACCCTCAGCAAGTTTGCAGATGACACCGAACTGAGTGATGCAGTTGCCACACCAGAAGGATGGGATGTCATCCAGAGGGACCTGAACAGGCTGGAGAAGTGGGGCTGTGAGAACCTCATGAGGTTCAACAGGGGCAGATGCAAGGTCCTGGACCTGGATCAGGGGAATCCCCATTTTCAGTATACGATGGGGGATGATGTGATTGCGAGCTGCCCTGCATAGAAGGACTTGAGGGGGGTGGGGTGCTGGTCAATGGGAAGCTCGACTTTGGCTGGCAAGTGTGCACTTGCAGCACAGAAGGCCAACTGTATCCTGGGCTGCATGAGAAGAAGAGTGACCAGCAGGTCCAGGGAGGGGATTCTGCCCCTCTGTTCCTCTCTTGTAGACCTTATCTGGAGCATTGTGTCCAGTGCTGGAATCCTCAACATAAGAATGAGTCCAGAGGAGGGCTACAAAGATGATCAGAGGGCTTGAGCACCTCCCATATGCTAAGAGAGTTGGGCTTGTTCAACCTGGAGAAGAGAAGGCTCCAAGGAGATCTTATAGCGACCTTCCAGTAGCTGAAAGAGGCTACAAGAAAGCTGGGGAGGGATGGAGGGCTGTTTCCAAAGGCTTGAGGTGATAGGATAAGAGGGAATGGGTAAAAACTGGAGAGGGGCAGATTTAGACTAGATATTAGAAGGAATTTCTTCACTGTGAGAGTGGTGAGGCACTGGAACAGGTTGTCCAGGAAAATTGTGGCTGCCTCATCCCTGTATGTGTTCAAGGCCAGATTGGATGGGCCTTGGGCAGCCTGGTCTAGTGGGAGGTGTTCCCCTTCCATGGCAGGGGGGTTGGAACTAGATGATCTTTAAGGGCCTTCCCAACCCTAATTATTCTATGATTTTAGAGTATAGAGCCATAAACATTTTAGAAAAAAAAAGTGCAGAGAGGTGTCAAGAAATTTCTGTGTGCACTAGTGCATATTTATTTTATACACTATGTACTGTAAAATCCTCCTGCTTTGTCAGGTTTTGTGTTTTTCATAAAAATGGAAGAGACTGATATTTGGTGGGTGTAAATAGTCATTACGCATTAATTTCTTAGGCAAATTATACTAGCTGAAAACTTAGACATTAGAATTCCAAAATTAATGTAGATACAGAAATTTAAATTCAAGGTATGATTGCATTTGACACTGAGTATTTTTGGCCTATTTGGACTAGTTTATAAATTGCAGTTTCTCTCATGTTCATGCTCATTGTCTTTCATGCAGTTCAGCAAGTGCATAGACGCACAAATCTCAATCTAAGAACACATAATGAAACAATAATTTAAAAAAGTTAATGCTGTTGGATTTTTATTTCTTCAGAATAAATTGTTCATAAATGCATCATAACATACTCTATTTGTACACATCTCATTTGTGGTAGTGAAGCTGATGAAAAATTATTGAATTTCAAGGATTGTTGGCTTCATGAGATTTACAAAGTCCACATTGACAGAGCTGATATATTAGTAGTTTTTGATCACATTGCAATCTGTTAAAATTTTCCATGTGTAAACGTTCCCTCTTTCATTTGAGGGTAAGGGGCTTCATTATTATTTTCTTGCTATAAAAGTCAAAGCAAGAAGGCTTACAAGCCCAGTCCTGTTAGTGTGTAAAGACAATGAACCCTTTCTTTTTACTAATTACATGGAGGATATGTGGTAGTGATGGATTCTACTAGACCATTGACCATACTTTCATACGCAGAGAACTTTGTTTTCAAAGGAGTTTATCTTGGTGATTAGTCATAGGAAATTTACATTTTCAAAATGGGGAAAGGTTATAATGTTCACTGACTTGCTGAATAATATTCAGAGCACTTCTAGACTTTCTAAATGATCTTCCTTAGCACACCTCCAAAATATAGTGAATTGGTCATTCAGTTCTATTTGCATTTGATTTATGATCAGAATCTGTCATCTTTGAACAACTATTTCTTTTTCTGAATAGCCTCCAGGATAATGTAATTAACAAACAGATTTGTCTTCATGTTTACTCGTCTTCATTACTGAGTTTTCTCTCATCTCTCTGTCTTATTTTTTTTCTTAAATTCCTGATGCTTTCTATTTCTTCCGTGTTTTTTTAATGAACTAGATAAAAGTTATTACAAGAACTTCAGGCTGAATGCGTGTGAGTATTGATGTATTTATTTAATTTAGTGCATGTTCTCCTTTAAGTGCACAACCTAAAAGAAAAGGGCTTTCTTGCTAGTTCCTCTCCCTGTGTACTGACATACTCCCTCTCAGCAAGGAATTCTAACAAATATATCTTTTTGGCATATACTGTGTTTACTGCAACAAACCAGGAGAGAAACAAAGAATGAATCATCAACCAATTAGTGGCTGAAATGAAGTGGGCCAGAGTTACCTGTCCAGGAAGCCGCATAAGTAGACTTTTAAAACAATTGGTGGTGGTGCAGAAACAAGCCTTCATTTATTATGGGAGATGGTAATTTATTTTCTTCTTGAAGTATTGACTTCCTTTACTTGCACCTAGTTAGAATAACAAGTTTTGAGAAATTTAGTTATTTTCAACAGGCTTTAAAATAAAACAGGTAAACATTGGTTCTGATTTCACTGTCAGTAGCACAAATAAGTTTGTGCCAGCTAAAGGCTATAGACCTCATTCTTCTCTCAATTCTGCCAGTTTTAGGCAAGATGTGCCTGTTTGTCCCATTTTTCTTTCTTAAACATTTAAAAGAACAGTACAGAAGGATCTTAGGTTGTTAAAGTTAACAAATTTTAGGAGGAACAAGAAGTTTCCTTGTAAATATGCACTTACACTGTAATATCACCTCTTTGTTTAGAAGTGGATGATAGAAGAAAAGACTACTGTGATATAGGAACCAATGTGTTGTGTTCTGATGGATCAAACCCACTGTTTGTATTGGCAAATTGACTAAATTATGAAACAAGGAAGAAAAAACCCCATTGTATCTTATTAATTGGAGTGTTACTTTTAGTCAACAGAATTAGATAACTTTAAAGACATTTTATTATTTACCTAATTCTAACAAATCAAGATCAGCAACTTTCCTTGTGAACTTGTCTCCTTACATGTTTGTTTCTTAGAAAGACTTCTAGTAAAGAGACAGCCTGGAGCAAAAACCTAATATACTTTGACAAATGTCCCAGTTAGCTCATCTTTACATATTTCTTTCTTTATAATTTCTTGTTTCAACGTGCTGACTTGAATTTTTGCCTTTGGAGCCAAGCTGTTTGTGAGCACCTGGGACTTTCTAAAATAAGTTTATATGTATGTATTTATTTATATATTTACAAAGTTGCATTAGGTCCTTCTGTTGCACAATGAAAGATTTCTTTTATGTCTGGCTTCCTAATCCCAGTGTCCTGTGATGATTTTAACATTCACTGGTCTGTCCTATGGAATAGAGAAAACATTAGCTAAAACGCTTATCTGTTGAGTCTAGATGCTCTTATTTTTATTTCTGAGGGAATTCAAATAATAGCAATTCCATGTACTCATTGAAGTTATCAAGCATGCATAAAGCAATGTTTGTGTTACTATCTGTCATTATTATAACCTATGCAGTAGAATTACTGTTTTGGTTATACCAGGACTTGGATTACATTGTCTTCCCATACTTTCTCCCCCAGCAAAGATCAGCTGATCCAGTGTCTACATTCTGTGGAATGATGCTTGGGGTGGAGCAATAGAGTTCAATAATTAAAGGTGGAGGTCTATACCTCTATCTCGAACCAGGAGTTTTGGGGATATCTATGTGAAAAATCTGGTTATCTGAATGAAAAACTAAAAATATTTGGAGCATGGGAACAGGATGTTGGTTTTTAAAAAAGGGTGTTTCTTTAACCAGAGCAATATTTTACAATAGCAATGGCTGGACCACAATGTCAAAATGGTGTTTCTTTCCTGTCATGCATGTCTTGAAATTTCTTCTGCTTTTTTGTCTAGTAGAGTTCTTGTTCATCCCTTCTGCCAAAATGTCGGTTTTAAGTGAGTTCAAAGTTTCTATTTTTTTTCTAGGTCTATTTGATATAAAAAGTCAAAGTCCACTATGATCTGAAGTTAGAAAACAAAGGGTGCTAATCAATTTAGGAATTTCCCAGTGAAGTTGGAAGTATGAATACAATTCTCACATTCTGGTTTACTTTTCTCTTTCTTTCAGAATATTTACCTAAGCTTTGAAACTCTTTTTTTAATCTGTAACACTCAAAGGTTTGTTAACTTCTTTCTTTGTCACTTTTGAGAAAATACTTCTCATTTCCATCATAATCCAGGGATAATGTTACTGTTCTTGACAACTAGCAACAATGGAAGTGAAAGTAAGAGCGAAGATTCGCTTTGGTGACTTGAGCAGGCAAATGACCCAGCAGATATGTCTCTATACCAAAATAGGTGAGCTCATGTGAGGTACAGATATAGTATGAGGCTGATACTAAGTGTGTTAGATTTGCATTCAGTGTGTTAGTCTTGACAAATCTGGTGAATATATTAAAAGTGTACTTATTCAGATCTCTGTAAGCAATTATTTGGGGGGTCTTACATGTGCAAACGGAATTCAGAATTATGCAGCATACAACCTACTCAAACTTGAGACCTAGTTCTCCCCCATGAAAATTTATCAGTTTCTTTGAGGTTTAATGTAATCATGGAGACAAGAGTCTCCGGTAAGAAAGGGTCTCATGCTTTTGAATTTCGTATGCTTTATAATAATAGAACCAATACTGACATCAAACCATTTAAACAAACTAAAATGGAGTAGAATCAAAGCCTATTCCTCTTTTCCCAAACCATATAGTTGGATATGAATAATGTTAGTAGCTTATTCATTATTTCTAGATTTGTTATTCTTGACAATAGTCTGTACTTAGTACCAGGTAATACATCTGCTTTAAGTTACATTACTCTTTTTCTTATAATAGCTCTTGCTGCCAGAATACGTCCCCCCCAACCCCAACCTCCAGCCTTGCAGATGCTGATTTGATGCTCCTTAGTGGAGACAAGTTTGTGTTATGATATATTATCCAGCTTCCATTAATTTTCAGGAAACTGTAATTTTTGTATGCTTTGATGATACCATGGGTCTGTACCTTTAAAACCTGCTTGTGTTTGGGTATTCATGTCAGTCTAAAGCAAGTCCCAAGGAATCTGAAATACAATGTGTTCCATTTTCTGTCCACTACACTGTCCCATGGGAAAGCAGGCTGGCTGCCTGGGACACCTTGGTATATTGAACTGAAATCAGGTCATGCGTCTTTGCAATGTGAAAGCCTTGAGGATGAGCAAACTGCGGGGGCCATCCCAAAGATATTGTTATCGTAATTGCTTGTTGTTATCATAATATCTGTATTTAGATACTTCATATAAACTGTATTGTCCATTACCAGAGAACATATCTTCCTTAACTGTTACCTCCTTCAAGCATTTACAGCACAGAAAGCATCCCATGAAGTCAAATGGCAACAGTCAACTGCAAAAAGGCAGCTTTTTTCCTCCAAAAGCTATGAACTTTCTTGTATGCTAAGGGAATTAGTCACTCCAACACCCTCTGTGTATGTCTAACAGTGCCATCTAGTGAGTTTTGTCCTTTGGTTGAATTGCTATTCAACCCATTCACTATTCATCTATGCACTTTTCAACTCTTTAGAAAAAACAGTCTGGGTTTTTATTTTCCAGTTACTGCCTTTCTCACAACTATTTGCCCATAAGTGATATATATATGCTTTTTAGGGTTCTAATATGAGGTGGGTTTTTTTGTGATTTTTTTTAAAAGCTCATTGTGGCTCTTCGTCTTTGAAATGGATATATAAGTTTTGCTCTTCCTTGACTAGATTTGCTCTTTTGTTTATTTTTTAAGTGTAGAGGGATGTAGTTTTGTCAATAGGTGCTGTTTCTCCAAAAACTAAGCAAATGTAGTTTTTAAGCAAGCATCTTCTATTAAGTATGTTTCTTTGCTCATCCTAACTAAGAAAAATACAGATTATTTTAGTAAGATGACCAACAGGTAAAAATATCATGAATTCACATGATAAGAAAACTGTGAAGAAGAAAGTATTATCAATGCACAGAAATCTACAAGGTTTATCAGCAGGTTTATCATAGAGCAAAATAGCAATCATAAATCAGATGTGTAGCTTTTTCCTAAAAGATGTGGCTACTACTAGATAAAAAGATAGAACAAGCACTTCAGAGCGTAGTACCTCATGTTACTGAAAAGAAAAATAGCAAACCAGAAAAATATGTTTAGCTATGATACCGCAATCAACTGAATGTTAATTTTATGCTCTCAGCTTACTTCAGCATATACTACTTTATGAAATCAGAAGGCCGTGGTTAAGATCAGTATTGATTCCAGGTATTGATGCTAAGAAATTTCACTAGATAAGTGGGAAGAAAAAATACTGGGACATCCAAGAGCCTTTCAACAGGCTGTTATTTATTCAATGTTCTCTCATAGACTGCTACCTATCAGTGCTGCACAAACACACAGGTGGAAAGCTAAATTTATCTATCATTGCAGTATGTATTTACTCAAAAGTCTCTGTATTCCAGAAGCATTTTGGCTTTGCAAAATGTATTTGTAACAGAAAATATTTCATTAGTTAATGGATCATCTACATATATACTGGACTTCTAAAAAAAGTGTTTGGTGCCCACATTTCTAACAGTTTGTGAGAGTTACAGCTATAAAAATAGCAAATATTATATGATTCTTCATGGCAAATGCTGAAGTAAAAAGGGACTTGCATTTCTATACGTAAGTGGCTAAAATAAAGGAAGAGATAATTGGAAGTTAGGGGAAAATGAGAGTTATTCTTTGGATTGCCACTTAAATCTAAGCAGGCTTGTAATAGTAATGAAAAGATGTTACTTTGCAATGACTGTTTGCTAACTGATGATGTAATTTGAGAGTTTTAGTTATCAATTATTTGAATAGACATACTACTCATTGCAGATATACTGCAATTTAACTAACTTTTCATAGTATTTCAGTCTACTAATAAGAGATACGCAACAGTTTATGTGGCAAATCTTACAACAAAAACTTTCTCTCCTAATAATTAAACCCACTGAAGTGGTATTTAAGAGCTGTCTAAGAACTGGAGGTGCTTCATTGTCAGGTTACAAAAGCAAGATTGTGGATCCTTGAAGTTTTCAAGTGTTGTCTGTCTCTCTGCCCATTCAGTGGCTGAAATTGCATTGGATTATTGACTGCTCTATTCTGATAGCTCCACCCCTTTTAACTATGAGTTTCAGATTTGTTATGGTACTTGAGGGAACAAAATTGTATTTTCTTGATGGTGTTCTATAGTGTGGTAGTAGCTAAATGTAGTAGTGAGCTGATGACTGTGTGGCTTATTTGAGTGAATCTGTCAAAGAAATGAATGAGTCTCATGTATCCCAAATTCTGCCTTAAGGAACAAGTGAAGATTTTCCAGTGTCTACTAGTAGTCTTACCAGAGTATATATTTACAGACAGGAAAAAAAAAAAAAGCCTTAGTTTTAAAGGGATAATCTGTCTGTTCTCCAGGGCTATTTGGATATAACTACAATACAATGGATATTGTTTCTAGTTGTCATCTGTGCCTTATCAGTTAGACTACAGATTAATATATGGTCTCCTCAGTCAAGCATTAAGGTATTTTCTTTTAATGAAGTATTTTTAATAACGAAGGTACTTATTCCATTGGGTTGTAAATAGTATATGTGTTCTTACTTCTTCTAAAAGGAAAGTGAAATCCATTCATATAACGTGTCAAATTTATTATGAAATTCACCTTCTGGTGATATGACAACAACAACGGTACTATCCAAGACAGGCAACTACTAGGGGAAGTTAGTCTCCAGAATTATTGTTATGTCTTTGTTTACATTTTTTTTTCCTCTTTCTTTCACTTTTTCTTAATTTTTCTTGCACTATTGGCAAAAACTGGGCTGGAAACTTTTGTTCTCTATTGCCTCATGATTGCCTTACCACCAACAGAAGTCAGAAAGTACGTGTTAGCCCATACTGGTTGTGCTTTGGAAAATAGTGATACCACCAGCATTTTATTTGCATTCTCTGCTTACATGGGAAAGCCTAACATCTGCAATGACTGGCATATTTGTTCCATATGCTTACAACTACTGTTCATGCTGAAGTTCTTTAAGGTGTAAAATGAATTTATAGGCATAAGAAGCATTTCATTTAACTGTAATTTTTATTTCTATTATTTATTTCTATTTTATTTCTTTGTAGTCTATAAATACAGGTATCTTAGTCCTGCATTCAATTTCACAAACTGAAAAGTACTTCAAGTTTTGAGGAATCATTTGTAGAACTTTTTGCAGCATGTAGTTATGTAAAAAACCGTACCTTTGAAACATCAGTGTTTGAATTTGAAATTGTACAGGGAAGACTATGACTAGAATTCTTTAAACACTGAAAAATAATATTCTGATTCTGAAAGGTCATACTTTTTGTCCTTGCTAGCCTTTCAAAAATTAATTTTCCCTCTGTGATGTTGCTTTAAGGGACTCTGTGTGTGTTTGTGTGTGTGTGTGTGTGTGTGTAAAAGAGAATTGGAATGTTAGTGTTCTCCTAATACAAAGTACTGGAAGTTATTTTTATAAGTTTTTATTTAAATAGTTAAAGGATTTTTTTTTGTTTTCTCCAAATGCTTGTGGGAAAGAGTCTTCAAATGTGAACAAGAGAAATGCACGATGCAATGATAAGGGGAAAATTTGTGAGCACGAATGATCAGAATTGCTCTTAGTCAGAAAAAAGTTTGCTAAGAGTGGTTGAACCAGAGTCTTCCTCAAACTAGATACGGATTTAACAGTCAACATGACATTTACACTTGATTATTGGTGAGAGAAATATACAAGTACATATAGGAGATGCCTATATACATATAACTGAAGGTCATTTTAGTATATTCAAACAGCCAACAGATAAGCTGTTAGATATAATTGCCAGGCTAGCCTTTCTCCATTCTTGACCTCAGTTTATATCTTACTGAACTTATAATTCAAGTTATTATAATAATGTCAATGATATTCTAGTTGTAGATGAGACAAATTAAGAAACTGTTTTACAAAAGGGCAAGGATTGTTGGTGAACTATATGTGAGTTCTCAGTGAAGTGTAATGGATCAGCACAAAAATGCAACTGTGCCAGAAATAATACTGTAACAGGTTGCATCGTTTTGTTGTTGTTCTTCCATCTGCTGTATTTACTGAATGCCTGATTTGCCTCCCTGAATTAGAAGACTGAAACCAATGGTGCCTGGCCTGATGACTTCTTGCAAAGTCATCTGGCCTATCCTTCACATCTGAAATAGGCAAGGGTCTCCTTGGCTTCCCTTGTTACTCCAAGATGCCTGTGAAGAATCTGAAATCCTTCAGATCTCTAGATGCCTATGATAATAGAGCCATTTATGGAAATGAAAATCCCTCCTCTGACATTTAACATTTTCTGGGCCATGAAACTTCCATAGTTCTATGAAGATGCTAATCCAACTTGTATGGTTATTTCCAGTGATTTTGGGATGCCCTTTCATATTGATCAGAATAAGAATCCATGCTATTTTCTTGGTAACAAGATGTAAACTGTTGGTCTTCGGGCATATTCTGTTAAGATAAATCTCCACTGTTTCAAGAATCCACAGGTTCCACAGGGGAAGCTCCCTCCCATGACCATTTCATAGAGGCACCTGAGCTTCTGTTCATTCTTCTGGTGAAAAACAATGCAGCAATACATGTTAAAACAGGATGCTAACCAAGAAAGGATCTTGAGGTCTATCTGATTTTTTTTTTTTGCACATTAAAATGACTATTGATTCTGAGTCACAGTGATGTGACTCATCCTGAAAGTTAGATGTGTCTCATCCTGAAAGTTAGATGTGTCCCCAGGATGTTACTACATCAGAGGCTCATATTGAAACCAGTATTTGGTTTTCTGGGTGAATGATGGAAGTGGTGTTGGTTTTGCTCTTTCCTTTTTTTTTTTTTTTTTATTGGGGCAGGGGGAGAAGTAAGAGTCCAATATTTACAAAAGCTTATTTTTTTTCCAAATGTTTAAATACTTAAGTAGACATTTCAGCTAATAAACTAGATGTTTTCTCTGGTGAGGTTTCTGGTTTGAGGAGGGGGGAAGGAAGTGGGGTGTCTGCAAATATTTATTTACAATATCTGAGAACTATGCATGTAGTTTAGATCTTGCAGCATATTATCCACCCTCCAAAAGACTTGGATCAATCCTACTGGGGATAGTTGCAAATATGATTCCTGAATTACCTACTAAACTTATAGTTTGAATACGACTTCTCTAAGTCTCTAAGATTCTCAAAGCATAACGCAGAGGCAATTATTGTACATGCAGTGTGATCTTCAGTTCCTTCAGGGAAGTACATTGGACTAGGCAGGTCTAGACTTAGTAAATTTGTTCATACTTGACAAGATGATGATGATATAATATACCAAATATTTTGGATTTATAATATGACAAAAGATAATATACTTCAGAGACTTCTGAACTTATTTTGAAAAGACTGGATGCAGAAAAAAAGGTATTGTGGAATGTATAATTTTAGTGGTATTTTACAACACAGTTAATGTTTCTTTCCAATATTTTTCCTTCTACTTTTTAAGAACTTTAAAAAAAAAGTATTATTTTGTATTTCTGATGTTTGTAATTCTTTAGGCAAAATGCTACATCAGTGCAAAGTGAATAAATTACATTAGTCTCTGTATTTCCATTCATACTATTTGGCTTTATTTAATTAGAGACATCTATGATTTGTTGATACCACTTGAACATTTCATTTCTTATGGGAAACATTGTTTTAGAGCAAGAATCCTCTAGAGCCTGCAAGCAGGAGGCGGAAGTGAGTGGGTTGATATTGAGAAAAGCACTGTTGATTGACGTGATGTATTGGTTTAGAGTATATTAACTTCTCTCACACTTTAAAGAGTCAAAATTAACTCAGGAACGTGTTTAGAATCCTAACACCTCAACAGATGGAAAGCTTCCTTCCTTCCTCCTCCCCCAAAATCACCTGGCAAAGAGTGAGCCCAGGCTAAAAAGGTGTTTTAGAGAATTTTAGTTCATTCTGCAAATTCTTTTTTTACACTTCTCAGAATAGTTTGCAGCTTTCCACAAACCAGAATGCATCTTCAAAGCTTTTCTTGTTTCCTCTTAAAAAAAAAAAGATCAGGAGTAGAGTTTATTTTAATTACAGTGCTTACTGTATGTCATGGTCTAGTGCGTCAAGCATTGCTATTTTGTGTCTGTGCTTAATTCCAACTTTAGACGGACATACATCATAACTGTAAACACCTGCCTAGATTCATTAAGGATAGTAAAAATATCGCATTGTGGGAGGATCATAAGCTGTGTTTTAGGCAGTTTGTGTGTGATCTCTGACAAGAACATACCGTGCTACATCTTTCTTGCTGTCTGTATTCTCCTTCGAATGAGAAATATGCAATTCTGTCTTTGGCCCCAACATATGCATACACACACACACACTGTTCCAGCAGTACTCATAGTAATTTAAAATAATTTTGCAATATTCAGATTTTCATGGGAAAAATGAAACTCAATTAAAAACACCACAAGATTATCCTAAAGACCTTAACATATATAGATAATTTGGCATTAATTTGTAATCATTATTTTGCTGTCCTATGTTTAAGGAAGATTAATTAAAAAAATAAAATAAAGTTAGCTTTCATTTAAGAAGGAAAAAAACCCAAAACAAACAAGTTGCTACATAGAGATCCAAACATGAGTAACTTGCAAACAGTCCTATCATCTGTCAAAAAAACTACCACAACAAATTCATAAATAGCAGTGTGTAAAAAAGTAACTAGGAAAACCAAATTCCACTTTAAAGCATGATAGAATCAGGAGTTTTTAAAGCAGAGCACTGCTGGTGATATTAATAAAATTCTTTACATGCTTTTGGTTTGAGTTTTTTTGTTTTCTATTATTTTCCAGAACACTTCCCATCTCTTGCAACCATTTACAAACAACTAAGCTGAGGCAAAAATAGATCAAGGGCTCCTGAATCCTTTTGGTTTCAAGATAGCGTTGAATACACACGATATACTATAACGCAGGGAATTATGTACTACAATGGTTTTCTTCTGGTCCACACTTTTCTCTCCCTAAAGTTGAAAAAATGTGCACTAATTGATTTTTTTATCATTAGAATTAGTTCAACAGGAAACAACTATCTAGAGCAGAATAATCCTAAGGCTACTGGCTCTTTAATTACCAAACTACTGAACCTTCTGAAGGCTTAAGTTTGAAAAGAAGAAAATCAACCAAATGCAAAATACATCTTTTGGATTTTTGTGTGGTTTTCAGCCACATACAGTACTGATGGGCATAAATCCAGCTTGTCCTGAAGCTCCTGTTTTAAAGATGTTCATCAGCTTTCATGTTGTCCTGGTCACGTAGGCCTTTGTTTCTAGCCTACATCTCCTCCTACTCAGGATACTGTTCCTGCTGCTAGAAAACCAATAGCCCCTACTGATTTCTATAAAATAACAGTGAACATTTTAAATGGAATGACGTGGATGCTTCCAAGAGGTGTATTGGCATAGCAGATGTGATAATTGGGATATAAAGACTCTCAGCTTCTCTTGTCTTCCACTTCCTCCTTTCTAGATGGGTATTAGTATTTTTCTGGAGTTTCACCCAGAAAGTGATCTCTTCCCCACAAAATGGGAAGTCCAATAGTGGATATTTTCACTTCTGAAATTGCATGGCAGTTGTAACTTAAATGCTAAATTGCTTTGAAATTTGATCAACATCTTGCATTTACTGCGGATAACATGAAAAATAATTTCAAAGACAGTAATCCCATTTTTTTTCAATCTGCAGTGTTACTGTGATCAGATGCATCTTGGAATTTTGCAGTTGCTTATATTGACTCCAGCATCTCATATGATCTATTTTTGGCAAGAAATTCCTGGATGTATGACAGATTAAAATCTTTGTGTAGGGTGTGGGGGTTTTTTTGGTTGTTATTTTGCTTTTAAGTCTTTCTGTATGCATAAGTTTTATAGAAAATTTTATAAAAAAACATATATATACACCGACTCATATGTAATGAAGCCAAATGAATAACCCTTCACCTGAAATATAACCCTGGCAGATGGACCCTATGAAAGTAGCTGACTCATGAGATGCCTTATTCCAGTGATGTGCAAATTGAGTCACCTCTCCTATAACTTGTATAACATTTCCTATCCAGAAAACGGAAACCTGTCCTTCTGTCCTGTACATTATTGATATGTTCAAACACTCTATGTGGAGATTGATTTCTTGCTGATGTTTCAGCTGTTCTGGAGCACAAGAGAAGCATTTCAATATGTTTCCATAAAAGACCTCAAACTTCTAAGCTACCCACTCTACTCCAGAATTATCACTTGAATGCTAGTAGCTATCATCTCTAATTGGAAAACTTAGACTAAAGATGTTGTTAAATCTTCTCTGCATTTATTTACAAACAAACCAGCATAAAGTGCTACACCAAGAAAAAATCAGTCATTCATCCCTACCCTGGATGAAAAAAAAAATGGAAGAGTTAATTGAAATATGAGACTTGATTGTCCTGCTAGTTCCATTACCTTTCCATGAATAAAAGTCCAGGAGAAAAGACAAAAAAGTTATTCTTATATATCTCTGAGGAATGAGTATGCACAGTTTAGAAAATATTTTGTTGACTGAATCTACTAGTAATGACTTCCCTGGTCTATAATGAGATTATGTATTTGTATCTTTAGAGATAAGATACTGGGATTTTCATAGATCAAATATGAGACTTGATTGTCTTTAAACAGTGATAATTCTTCAGGAGTGTAAAACATGGTAGGCCCTCCAAGTCCCAACAATCTAAAAGAAAATCCTATCTGACTGCAAGACTTTTCAAATGGTCCAGTGGCCGTTTGAGGTAGACAGAAGTAATGCTAAAGGATTTGACTGAGCTGCTTTATTCAGTAAATGATAGATAGATGTGGTTCAGTAGGGAATTACATTGAGTAAATTTTAACCAAGTAAAGTGCTTGTGCTTTGAAAAAGAACCTGAAGACCAGAAGAGTTTCTGAGACATATTGAGGTCTATCTTCAAATAACTAAAGGCTGATAAGTAGTATATGTTTCATATAATTTTATGGAGAAGGTATGATTTTCTCTTTTTNAAGACTTTTCAAATGGTCCAGTGGCCGTTTGAGGCAGACAGAAGTAATGCTAAAGGATTTGACTGAGCTGCTTTATTCAGTAAATGATAGATAGATGTGGTTCAGTAGGGAATTACATTGAGTAAATTTTAACCAAGTAAAGTGCTTGTGCTTTGAAAAAGAACCTGAAGACCAGAAGAGTTTCTGAGACATATTGAGGTCTATCTTCAAATAACTAAAGGCTGATAAGTAGTATATGTTTAATATAATTTTACGGAGAAGGTATGATTTTCTTACCTTTTTTAAACTCCGTTTTACCTTTTTCCTAGTACTGCTTTCGTCTCTAGGTCCAAAAGACAACTGACTTAGCCTTCTAGCATTCTGGGGCTAACAAGGAGGTGAGAACACACTCATTTTTACAGGACCTGGCTTTTGCTCATTTTACTGTTCTTTGCTCAACCCCCATTCACTTTCTAATGGGAGTTACACTCTCAAGAGTATTGTTATAACACCTTTGATTCCCACTCTGCCCGTCTTTCTGGGCTGTCAGGTGAAAACTGGAGGATAAATTAACTTTGTCTTCAGCATCAAGTCAATAAATATATAAAGTCAAAGAAATAGAAAGGCAGCTCTAGGGAGATAATCTGTTTTCTTGGTATCTGATCCTAATTTTTCCTTGAGGACTAAAAACACTGAAGTACTATCAAAAGGTATTTTCTTTCTTGCCTTTGTATACTGTTAAGTGTCTTCTGGGGGCAGGAGGAATCATGAAGACCCGATGAATGGAGGTGGCTGTCATGTTTGATTTAGTTTGTGATTAGTGGCTTAGTGGATGTGTAGAGTTACAACAGCAATGAACATGATTTCAGACCACATAGCAACCAGTTCTCAAAAGCTGGATTTCTTTCCTTTTAAAAAAGACACATATCTCTAAGAGGCAAAAGATGAGGGAATAAGAAGACATTAAATATGCTACAAATCCACTTTCTTCTTCATACTCATATTAATTTCTTATACATTTCTTTTACTTCAATGTATAGTTTCAGAGTGATAACAGCATTTTATTTCACCTGAATATATATTACTCTGGAATATTATTGACTGTGTTCTTCACCCTTGCTGACTTTCAGGGGGATAAAAAAATTCTTTGTTCTAATTTCTTTTTTTCTTTCTATCTAATCCTATGCAATCTTCTAATAAAATTAGCCAAATGTTTTTTTAATCTCTTAATTTCATTCCTCACAAATACAATTAACCTTCCCAAATGAACCTACGGTATCAAGGAGTTTTCTCTTGGAGTGATGCTTTGAGACAAGGGAAAGGGGGGAAAGGCTGTGGATGTAGTGTTCTTAGGCTTCAGTAAAGCCTTTGACACTGTTTTCACAGTATTCTGCTTGAGAAACTGGCTACCATGGGTCTGGACATGTGCACCCTCTGCTGGGTAAAAACTGACTGGATGGTCAGGCCTGAAGTCTTGTGGTAAATGAAGATAAATCCAGCTGGAGGCCAGTTACAACTGGGGTTCTCCAGGGCTCAGTGCTGGGTCCAGTTCTGTTCAATGTCTTTATCAATGACCTGGATGAAGGCATTGAGAGCACTCTTAGTAAATCTGCAGATGACAATAAACTGGGAGGAAGTGTCAATCTGCTGGAGGGTAGGGAGGCTCTTCAAATGGATCTAAACAGGCTGGATTGATGTGCTGGGGTCAATGAGATGAGGTTTAACAAGGCCAAGTACAGAGTCTTGCACTTGGGAAATAAAAACCCTATGTGGCGCTACAGGCATGGGAAAAAGTGGCTGGAAAGCTGCCTGGCAGAGAAGGACCTGGAGATGTTGGTTGACAGTGGTTGAACGTGAGCCAGCAGTGTGTCCAGGTGGCTAAGAAGGCCAATAGCATCTTGGCTTGGATCAGAAACAGTGTGGCCATCAGGACTAGGAAAGTGATTCTGCCCCTGTACTTCACACTGGTGAAATCGCACTTACTGTGTTCAGTTTTGGTCCCCTCGCTACAAGAAAAACATTGAGGTCCTGGAGTGTGTCTAGAGAAGAGTGATGAAGCTGGTGAAGGGGCTGGAGAAAAAGTCTTAGGAAGAGCAGCTGAGGAAACTGGGGTTGTTTAACTTAGTGAAGAGGAAGCTGAGTGGGGAGACCTTATCACTGTCTACAGCTATCTGAAAGGAGGTTGTAGAGAGGTGGGTGTTGGTCTCTTTGTCCAAGCAATAGTGACAGGATGAGAGGTAATGGCCTCATATTGCATCAATGGAGTTTCAGATTGGACATTAGGAGAAGCTTCTTCGCTGAAAGGGTTATCAAGCACTGGAAGAGGCTGCTCAGGGAGGTGATTGAGTCACCATCCCTGGAATTATTTAAAAGACTAGTAGAAGAAGTGCTTAGGGATATGATTTAGTAATGGGCAGGTACGATTGGAATTGATGATCAAAAAGGTCTTTTCCAATCCAGTGACTCTATGATTCTATTAAATTAAACTAGGCATGAATCTGCTTGCTTTTGTGTACAGACAGAAGTGCCCTGAGCCACACACTGTGTCTGAAGCATGCTGTGATCTCCAAGCTGGTTGGTAGAGATGTGAGAAAGTGGATATTCTTCCTTAGGTCTGGTGAGTTTTCTTGCTAGCATTTAGGGGGAAAAAAAAAGGTTAATAACAGATGATGGCTCTTGGTCTCTTACTTTGAGTGAGGTATTCTTTAAGGTGCATGGTATGCACTGTTGATAGCCACCTCTTTCAAGGAAAGCAGGACTTACTGAAAAGCTAGGTCTTACTGAAATACAGGTTTTATGCTTTGTAAGTTATGTTTCATAATGCTTTAGCCTTAGTTTAGGAAAAAAAATCCCATTAAATGCAGAAAAATAAAAAGAAATAATCATGGAAGAGAACCTAAAGAAGCAGCTAACTTTTCAACTCTGAGGCAGAATCTGTATGAATGTAGAGAGACTCATTTAGTTACCTTTAAGGTAACCAAATTAGGGGAAAAACTGTGGGAAACATTTGTGCTAATAGAAATTTATATTAGTGATTAGATGATGAAAGATAGGTTTCTCCCAAAGATAGCATACAACTGCTGTTAATCTCATGGTCATTTGAGATTCACACTCACTGATGCGAGAAGATTTTAGGTATTAAATCAGAAAGAAAGAAAACCTTGGATAAGATTTATTCCTTGTATGCTGACTGCCTGTAAATCCTGAGATATTAAGCAGAACTAATAAAATATCAGTATTAAGATTCATTTCTTAGGGCTAATAAAGGTATACAGTTATAAAGTACGTTGGTTTTGTATTGAATTATTTTATTTCTTGTATTACACATTTTATGGTTTTAACACTTGCCCTTTGAGATGATTGATTTCTCCATAGCAAATTCCTTTAATTTTTGTTTTCCAGATAATATACAGAAGCCAGCAATACAGAAATTTACTGTATGTTTGTCATTTACCTTCTATTTTCTCTTTTTAGGTTATGGGATATTTTGTTCATGAAACTGTAGATACCTTTTTAGTATGTTGGTAAGGTGTTCTCTCTCTCCCCTATTTTTAGAGTCTGAAAAGAAGCATTTATGGTACAAGGGCAACCTTGACTATAGAGGTAAGAACAAGTTTATTTATACTTAATAATACTTTTCTTAATAATATGGTTCTGTTTTAAAAATCCACTATAAATATTTTATGCATATGAAATAATCTTGCCAAAATGGAACAATATAATCATAAGTGAGTTTTCAATGCCAGGAGGGAACCCAAAGTAGAGGGGGAAAATTTCAGTAGAATTTATTCAGAATCTGAAGAAAAACTATCTCAAACTATTATTGCAATTAACATCACAGGGTAATTCTCTTGCACTGACCAGTTTCAGGTAGTATTCTGTATTTGACAGAGGAAAACCAAGAATTTACTCTTCACTTATGCTAATATAACTGATAACTTTTTTCTGTCGTTTTCCTTGCTTTGATTAATAATTTACATTAGTAAAAGAGTTAGAAATATTTTGCGAGTCATTTGGTGTTGAGAGTGATTTATCTTGGGTTTTCATTACAGTAAAATGCATTTAACCCTGAGGGTTAAACTGCATCTTTTAGGAGAAATTGCAGTAAAATTAAACAAGAAATGAATTGAAGAACATTCCTTAATTATATCCTGTGTCTTTGGGGCTGAAGTCCTACCTTTTTCCATGTGAACTGGCTTGCATTTTGCACTGCAATGAAAGCAGATTGGAAGTGTAGGTTTGACTGATGCTTGATTGACTGGATTAGATACTTTGGATGTGGACTATTTGAGGACTATTTGAGCTCCTGTCAGCAAGGAACTGCTGCTGCCCTGTGGTGTATGCACCTATATTTCTCCCCAGGGGATATAATCACTATCCAGGTCTCACTTTTAATAGAGCTGGGAACCTTCAGTGTACACAACATAGGTAGCAGTGGCAGGTAATTCAGCACGACAGAACAATGGCGAACAGGATAAAAGGTTAACAAACTCTGATTATTTTAATTTTTTTTAAACAAGGTAGCCTATTCTAGACATCAAAGAAAAAGACACCATGCTAAGAACGATTAATTTTTCTTAGTTCTCTCTCCATTAGAGTTAGATTAGACTTGAATAATGTTCTCATTCATGCAGGGAGGTGAAACTATTATACAGTGATTACTGTAGAGTTATCAAAATCCAATGTGGGATAGTCATCCTTTCCTAAAGTAGTCAGATGGGGCTCAAATTTTTCAGAAAACTTTAAAAATATTTTTAAAAAAAACGCCAACCCTGGCTATAAGTAAATGCGCTTATGGTAAATCATGTGGTCTAAAACAATTGCTTTGCTAGAAGCGAGAAGGCAGAACTGTTTGAGATAGAACTGCGATTGTGAGAACAGGAAAGCTGAAAAGTCATAAGCCAGTTTAGCCTTTGAAGACATGTATTGTGGTCTTGTCTTCCATGTGCAAGTCATTAAATAAAGCCTGAGAGTCCAATAATCTCAATATACTTCTGCCTGCGTATGATTCCTGATTTATGTGTTGGGCCTCAAATCTGTCAAAGCTTCAGCTGTCTAGTTAGTGAAGGATTTCATAGGTGTCTGTAAAAGGGGTTTTAAATTAATTAATTTTTAAAAATTAATTTAAATTAATTGTCTAAATGGAAAAATTAAATTCTGGATAACTCCATGCAGATACTGCTAACCTGTCAGGTAAATACCTTTTATAGAGACCTGAGGTAGAAACCCTCAACCCTAAACCCTGTGAATGATGTGTCTGCATATGCATGTAGCTTTCCATGTAGCTCAGGATCTGAGTCTGGATGTGGATGTGATTCCCAGACTAACAATTCTTCTACTTATTTCTCTCTCAATCCTCAGTCTGAGAGTGGTGATGCCTGAACACTTCTCTTTACTAGAGTCACCTCTCACAAGAGAATCAAACATTTGTGTTCTTTTACTTTGATATAGGAATGCAATTTTGTCCATATTACCAGAGAAGTGTAGCTCAGCATAATTCCTTGGAAAGTCCATATACTGTTTTAAATCTTGATTTCATAGTGGTTTGTACAATTAAGTAAAGAGCCTTACTTATTAAAGACAGGATTTTCATTTTTTTCCTCTGTTACATGTACTTTTATTACTGTTTACAACAGATAGGAAGTTTGTTTTTTAATGATGTGAATGACATTTATTAACTGTTCCATGACTTGTTCAAAATAAATCGGCAAAATCTGATTATATTTATAAAAATAATTAATTACAGAGATGGTTGACTTCTGTGAGTCACCTAATGCCACCTACCTCAGATTGGCGTTTCAAGAACCATTAGGGAGGATTTTTTACTTTGTGACATGGCACAGTGATGGCAGATATGTCCAATTAGTGCTTTTCTCAGGAGACAAGGTATTCTAACTGTATTTAAGGAATAGAAAAAGAACAAGTTGTAAAGAATCATAGGAAAGAACCCTTGACTTACTTTCTCTCCTATACATGCCATAATGCATATGCAGGTAAAAAAATCATAACTGTAAACTTTTAGAAAACATTGAAGGAAAACATGCATCTACGACAGCTTGATTAAATTTTATCTGGAAGTAAGAAAAACGCTTCTATTAACAAATAGAAAAAAATCTATATTAAAATAAAAATATCATCTTCACCTTTAAAATTGTTTTCTTTTTAGAGGTACAAATTATGTATAATTTGGAGGTTTTTTAATGTATTAATTTAGATGGAGACTTTTATGATGCTTGACTTCACTGTGTATGAAAACCAGGATTTATTTGAGATGAATATTTTTGGAGTGTAACATACTTTACTGTTTAAATATTAAAAAATCCCCCTTTTATTAATGATATCTTATTTAGTGTAGCTGCTTTCCTGTGAAGGCAAGATTGTCACTAGGAATTCAGAGTTCTGAAATGTAATGTCACAGTGCAAGGAGTTTGAATGATATTTATGTTGCAAGATGCCATGTTCTCTATCAATTAACTTCTTGTACTTTCTCTTACCTGATAATTTCCAATTTCTCCTCAGTCTAAATAAGAAAATAATTTAGAAAACCATTCAAGTAACAGGATCAATTATTTAATTATTTGATGTAAGCATTTGATTGGCAAAGTCATTTTTAACAAAACTCTACTTAGTCCAGTGACTTGGAACTACATTCCATTAACAGTTGTATCAGCTGAGGAGAAGAGAGAAAATGAGCAGCTAATAATGGTGACAAGGACTCAGTGTGATGGTGTCATTGCCAGAGTTCAAGTATTTGTAATTTTGGACTTTAAAAGGCATACAAATTTCTGTTGAAGCTATGAAGCTCCTGCTAGACTGTTCACACAGCTACACATATAAGCTGATTCTACTTCTAAGTCATGAACTTGCTTCTCATTTTCAAGTATAGGATATTTTTCTGCGATTGCTTTATGTGGTTTTGTGGGGTTTTCTCACTAGCAAGGAATTGTTTCCTCTTTTCATTTTCTAAAACCAAAAATCAGTATTTGGAAAAGACAATTAAAAGAATAGTCTTAAAATCAATAGATTTAATATCAGTTACTACTGGTACGGTACCAATATACTGTAGTGACAGACTAATGATTCTTTATCTACATATTCCCAAGTTTGTTTCTGAAATATGAAGCCATAAAATTACTAGTCTTTTCTTTGCACATACAGTTTTTACAGGCAATCCCTCTGCTGGCTGAACAGAGAGGCACTTTTTAGAGGGGACAGTGGAATGTTTAGAAACAACTTACAATATTATGAAAGCTAATGAATGATATAAAGAAGTGAGGGTTAAAATGAGAAATGTGCTTAGGCCAGGTAGAATTTTACCTGAACTTGTGGTAAAGTCCTGGCTCTACAGAGGCAAATAAAAGCATTTGTACTGATTTGAATGACATTTTACCTGCGAGTGAAATACTTCTGAATACATAGTGAATATATAATATGATTCTCACATAAACTTTATGGAACATCTGGAATGCATCAGAGTTGAAGCTTCAGAATAAACGTTGTGAACAGCCTTCACCAAGGCACCTACTGCACAAACCTGGTCTTACTGTCTTGGTGGTATGAGTGACTGTTAAGATTATTACCTTGTTCATTGAGGAGAGGTACCTGAATTGCTTGCAATGGTAAGTCCTTGGATGAATAGTAGTTACACTAAACATGCAATTTTCCAAGTGAAATGCTTTTGTCAACAGATGAAAGCTATTTTTTTCAGGAGTGCAGTTGTCTAAATCATATGTGTAGGGGTTTTTGCAGTTTGTTGCAAGATACTTGCACTAAAAATGAGGGAAAACAGTATCAGAAATTGAGAAGTCACTCAACGTCTTTGGTGCCTTAAGGATTCCACTGGGCTTGTCTTGGATGAAGTTAATTTTCTTCAAAGCAGCCTGTGTGGTGCTGTTTTAGATTTGTGATCAAAACAGTGTTGGAAACACACCAGTGTTTTAGCTATCACTGAACAGTGTTTCTGTGGCATTGAGGCCTCCTGTTTCTCACTCTGGCCCTGTGTGTGTAGGCTGGGGATGGGCAAGAGGATGGGAAGGGGCACAGCTAGGACAGCTGACCCCAAGTGACATGGGGAATATTTGACACCTTATAGTGCCATGCTCAGTAATATAATCAGTTGCAAGTAATTCCAAGGTAGCAATTGCCAGGAGACTGGCTGAGCATCAGCCTGGTGGGAGGTGATGGCAGATTTCTGTTGCATGACTTGGGATGGGGTTGATGCTTTGTTACGTTTTTCCATCATTTATTAAATTATTCATTGACCCGTGAGTTTTTTCTTGCTTTTGATCTTCTTATTGCCTTCCCTTGTCTGCTGGGGGTACGTGAGCAAGTGGCTAGTGTGCCTGATTGGTAGCTGGAGCCCACTTACTCCAAGCATCAAACTTGAAGTTTACTTGAACTTTCATCTTACAGATTGAGAATTAAAAGGAGACTATTTAGAAGCAGTTTTCTTGAAACTATTGAATGCTAGGACTTGAAAGAGTTTTCTGGGCTTGTACTTTGAATCAAAATCTGGTTTATTTCAAGGTCAAGCATGAATGATTAATTCTTAAGGGAAACGTATGCCCTTTATAAAACTTTGCTGAAGCTTTATGGTTTTGCTTTATTTAACACATACCAAATCTCTAGAAGACTGAACACTGGCAGCTCTACCCAGAAAAAAAATCATGACGCGATCACTATGTCATTCTATCCTCATATTTTGGCTTCAAGACATTTTCTGTGGTTTGTTCATTTTCAGATCTTAACATTCCTCCCACAGTTCGGAAATATATTTTAAGGTGATGCTGTACACTCAGGATTCATTTCCAGCTTAAGAAAAAGGTGAGAGCAAATGTTGAAATTTTGGCAAAAGATATGAGAGACTTGGTATGGTAGAAACTACAGGCTGAAATCTAATCAGATTCTTGGAAAAGAGTTAAGTTCAATATGTTTGAATCTCGTACCCTTTCCAATAAAAGTGAAAGGGATACTGTAACTGTTACTGTAAAACCTAGTATTATGATTTAGAACTAGAAAATGGGGCTTCAGCTCTATGTGAAAATAATTATTACCAGCTGCATTAGAGGCTATGAGAAAAAAATCTAGGAGCTGTATTTTTCATATGTATTTATGACAATGACAGCAAAGGGGAAGGAGGAAACTAGGTTCAAATGAAAACAACCTTATTTTGAGATTTCTACAACAGTTGTAGATCTAACTGAGCCTGGAAAAAGATACCAGTGAACAAGACTCCTATTAGATTTCAAGGAGTCTTTTTAAAGGATTTTTATTGAATTTCCTAGCTTGATCAGGGATGCTCAGCAATGAAATCAGCAGAGGAATATTTGAAGGAATATAAGGTATGGAGAACTGTATTTAACTTCTGTGAGTTCTAGTTATTCATACTATTTCAGATTCTGACTCTCTCTGAGTCTTCATTATAATTACTTGTTTCCCTAGTACAGAACACAAACAATGGCAAAGGGGAAAATAATCTCCCTGAGTTCACAGGACACCATAAACCACAATACGCATTGGGGTGTTCTGCCTCGTGTACCTGCTCTGCTGCCAAGACCTTTTAAATCTATGCTGAAAATTGGAGGAAAAGAGGAAAAAGTTGTGTTTTCTAGTAAAAGAAAAATAATGTTGATTAAAAACTACAGTGGCAAGGTAGCCAGAGAATTATGTGCATAGATTCTGGATATTTTAAAACAAATTCAGTTTTATGGTATACACCATTAATTAACTCTATAAACTCTTGGTTTGTACATTAGATTATTCTTTCTTTTGATGTCTGGGTATCGCTACGTACAAGATCATGAAAGCGATATATCAAGTTCCACAGTAACATCAAGCTTTCAGGGAATTCTGGATTTGCAAACTAAAAGACTTGCAAGTTACAAAAAAATGCATTTTATTATTACAAATTAACCTTACAATTTGTGATATTGATCATTTCTCAAGAAGAAATGTTTTCTTGCTAATTTTAAATTTTATCTTTTTAATCTTAAAGCGAGAACTATGCAAAATTTGTCTCTAAACCATGAGATAGATTATAGCTCAGATTTTTTCCTTCCCTTCAGTAATTTTTTTTCTGCTTTTGAGCTCAGCTGGACTATGTTTTGTTCATGACTTTGAATGTGAAACTACCTCTTTACCAGTGTCCCCTAGAAATTGATCAGCCTGCATATTTCTGAAGGACCTCACTCTAATCTCACATAAAATCACTGTAAATCACTTGTGAGTCAGTGAGCTTCTTCACTGTCATGCATACAAAAAGAAAGTCCCTGATGCTCTGAGATAGCCACCTGTCATGCCAAATTGCTTTGTTTCACTCTTCTCCCCACCTTTTTTTGTCCTATTTAGTCCCTTTGCTTCTCTTTAAAATTTCAAACATTTTATTTCTTAAAAAAGAAGCAACTCTACAATACCTATCAAAAGGGCACCTTCATTTCCTGGCCTAGGTACAGTGACTAATCATTGGTTTATTTTATATATATAAAAAATCCCCTATAGTAATTGAATTTTTTCACAGGCTTTGTTAACAAAATTTAGACCAAATCAATCCCTAGTTCTAGGTTTTTACATCAAAGAACAGATCTTTATGTCTCCTGCATAAGGCACTTGTATATGTGTAGAAGCAACTACATGGAAAACGTGTTCTTTAAAATGACTGAATGCAATCTCTGCAGAAAAAGATGTTAAAAATCAAGAAAGGAAATAATTTTCACTGCCTCTAAAGTCTTTATGAAATACTGCGCACGGATAGTATTAAACTGATATCAATATCCTTGGGGTCATTCTAATTGACCAAGGACATCTTTCACATTAGAGAATTTAAAATATGAAGTTCATTAATGTTTGCCTTCAGAGACTGTGTATGAGACACCATACAGGCTACAGTGGAAGGATGATTATGTTGCCACATACTTGTCTTTGGCTACAATCTAACAACTTTCTTTCTCTCAATATGCAGTCACAGGAATAGAGGAACAGTCATATGAGGAATAAAATCCTCATATGACTGTCACTAGTAGAATAAGAATTATGACCCATTAATTTTAAATCCTGGACTTGTTCAAGTTTTCAGTTGGATTTAAGCATTAGATTAGACTTGCAGATTGTAATAATCGCCTATGTACATTCAGTCTGGAGGTGACATCCAGTATGCTGTGGAAATTCTTAGAAGTGGAGGTTGTAGGAGAGTTTAGCATCCAACCGTCATTTTGTTTTAGAATCGGGATGTTGCCTTATGAATTAGTAGGAATGGAGTAGCAAATTTGTGCATATTAAGCTGTCAGGTCTGCATAAAACCTTCTGGATGAGGTAGCAGAGTTCTGTGGTGCTACTGTGTTGATAGTTGGTATATTTGTTTGTGTCTTTTACTGTAGTAAGAAACACTTAATTTTCTTATTTATAGCATGTATAAGAAACCACATTTCTTCCAGATGTAGACAGAAGCTGAGGATTTCAGGTAGGTCACAGTCCTATGCGACTGAAAAGGGAGAGGATGCTGTCTTTACAGACTGTCAAGCAGAGTTAAGCCAAGGAGAATTCAGTCTCAGCACTTGCTTAATTTTGTGAAAATAAAAGGGGTGCAGAGGTTTGTGTGAACAGATATTCAGACTTTCTTTTGCTCTGTCCATCAGTTTCTGTCATAGTGAAAAGCTCTGTGAAACTGTTTAAATTTTGGCAGACTCCTAGCCATGTTCTTTCTTTGTCCTCCAGTCCTTATGCTTAGCACAAGAAGTTCTATTTCTCCTGTATGTGAAGAGAAAAGGTCATGTTTGCTTCTTAAAGTCATTGGCAAAGAATAACAGAATAGACTGGAGAAGCTAGAGAGATTGGAAGAAGAATAGAGCACACCAGAACCATATTATTTCTGGGTTTGAAATGAGGAGTAAATGAAACAAATGTCCTGCCAGCTTTCAGTGATGATAGAGGTTCCTAAGGAGAAAAAGATGAAATCAGGCTTTTTTTCTCTATGGAAGAACATAAGCCTGAGAAAACTGAGGAGCAGAAGCTATTAAAAGAAGTTCATGTAATAAAAAACTCTAAATTTTATCTTTGGTATCTCTTTAACAGTAGGGACAATGCTGCATGTTCCTTTCACTATCTTGTTATTCAGCCAGTCCAACTGACTCATACATTCATTAACCTCTCTGGAGGAGCCATTGCTGTAGACATGGCTGTCTCCCATCTGCAGGGTGAGAGAAAGAGACATTCACCATCATAAGATTAGAAATAAAACCAAATGACAAGAAAAAGATCAGCTTCAGCAATTCAACTGGGGACAATATTCGGTTATTTGGGTAGAATTGTCTGGTATGTTAAAAGAGGTCTCAAAAAGTTTGGATCCTACCCCTGTCATGAAATCTCACCTAAACAGGAGCAGACAACTTGCTTGAAATAAGAAATGGTTAATATATTCAATTGAATTTACTTGGGAAATTGTAGAAGTTTGTCAAATTCTGGCTTCTTTCCACAAGTTCAATCCTAAATATATGTTTTATGAGATAAGATGCATCAATAAATTATGCTATTTCTATAGTAATTTTACTTAAAACTTATGAAGTTTTAAGAATCAAATTTGTTAACTGTTCTCTATATTTTTTTTCCTAAGTCCTCCCTTTTAAGAATAACATTTTGACTAAAATTTCATTACATTTATTAATGTTTTAGTTTTTTGAAACTCTGATAGACTCTTTATGCTTCTTACAAAATCTTTGGAAAAGAGGGAAAGGACAAATTAAATTTAAAAAAGTTGAGAAAACAGAATATGCTTAACATTGTGTATTGGTTAAAAAATAACTAATATTGTTCTGAATTGAAAACTAACTCTGAGTCTCATTAAAACCTTAACTGCTTTAGGCTTTCCCTTCTCTCACCTGCCACCCACTGATGACCTATGAGTCACCAACTATTCCAGCTTCATCTGAAATCTTTATTAAATTATTTTAAACCCCAAAGCCCAGTGTGATAAGACAAACAACAGATCGGCTTTTATACCTTTAAATCATAAGACTCTGCAGAAAACAAAAATCAGTTTTCCATTTCTACATATCTACATGTATACATCTATTAACCGATACAACATGTGTAATTTTATATCTTTAAAATTCGTGGAGTAAATTATGAAAATTATGTGTTAGCTCATTACAGTTCACTGCTCATAAACCAACCCTTTCAGAAAATAACTAGAGGACTTCCAGTTTTACTCAGGATATCAAGCTCTGGGCAGCAAACAAAATGTGATTCAGGAATCACATTTCTTCCCAACTTTTTTCTTGCTGGTTGGTACAACTCAAAATGGCTATTGATTTGAAATTATTTTTATTCAATAACATAGAATAATACTAAAGGCAATGTTTTGTTAGTGTTTTTCCCTGTTAACAAGAGCTTGGTCTTAGTCATTGCCTAAGTGCTTCTCAACAATTACATGTGCAAGTAACTACCTGCTGTAACATTTCTATGCATAATTGCAAGGTCATTGAAACAGAAAGTCTCTTACTGACCTGATGCTCACTGAAGGCAACTAGAACTGGATGTGTCAAATGATGGGTGATGTTCCTAACCATTATACTATCAGAAAAATAAAGATGCTAATGCTGCTTGTATTCCATTTTGTGTCCCGAAAAGCAGTCATCATGAGTACCTCCCTGCAGGAGAGGTTTTGTGGATGTAAATTTTGTAATGGGAAGAAATTGCTTAGTTATACCACAGCTCAAGGGGCATATACATGTCATGTGTATTCTGGATGGCTTTAATACCACCTTATCAGCATTTCAGAGCTTATTAATTAATTTTGCTGACATTGTTAATTCCTGTGTATCATATAGGAAGTTAAGTAATTTAGCTCTTCACTAGGGATAATTTCATTGTCCTATCACATACTGAGGTATCTAAAAGATAAAGTTGAAATACTTAACTCCTCAAAGTCACACTGTGAGTTTGTGATGGAACAGTACTCTAGAGTACTGTTCAGTTATTTAACTTTTTGGCCAGCCCTTCTTTGCCACCTTTCCCTAGAATACAGGCTAGTATACGTGCAAATCCAAATTATTTTCCCAAATTCACAGGATGAAGGAGCAGTAATTGAAAAGAACGAAGGATCTGATGAGTTGCAGTAGTCAAAATAACAACAGCAAAGAGGCTGATGACACTTTGTGTACACAGTGTGTACAAATAGCGTCATGTGGGGCAGAGAATTTGATGAGGTTTTAGGTTTCTCTATGATAGAGCATTTTGCTTAAGTTTGAACGTATGAATACTCTTACAGAAATTATTTCAGATTCTTCAGAGTTCATTTATACATGTGACTAATAATTATCTCAGGTCAGGACATTAATCATGTCTGAATGTCAATAGGAAACATGATCATTCAGTGATGGTCATTTTTTGAATATGTTTTTATAACTCCTTTAAAATACAGATCAGTGTCACTGATGACTCATACCATGGGAAAAACAGTTGAGAAGATCAGTGCTGGTATCAAAATATAACCTTTTTGCTGCATGAACTAGATGCACTGACACACTAGTAAAACTTCTTGCTAGGTCTGAAATGGAGTTCTGTCATAGTAGTGTCTTTATTTTCTTTCTTTTCACATTTTTGATAATTAAGTGGAACAAAAAGTGATTCAGCTTTGCTTTTTTAAGATAACCTTTATTTATAACAAATCTTCATGTTGGTTAGTTTTTAAGGCTGCATTCAATATGTTGATTAAGAGACAATAAAGTCTACCTATTGTGACTCTTTTCCCTCTTTTATGCTTTTTTCCTACCTACTTTCTCTTCATACAATTAAGTACATCCACTTTACTTCTTCTTTTTGTGTTGATTTCCATTTTATACTCTATCCTGGCTTTGTTTCCTATTAATACATATAGACTTGATTCCACTTCTGTCTCCTTTTTTTCTCTCCCTACGTGTACTATCTTCTCCTTGCCCCTTTCAGAAGTGCACAAGTACCACAACCAAATCTAAAAATCCTCAGAGGCCTCATGCTTGTTTCTGGGTCCATTTTAGAGTCTCTGTTCCAAAATTTGTGCTTTATTTTATCACATTTGCTTGCTATGCTAAAAGCTAAAAATTCCAAGATGTATCTGTCATAATAACATTTTTCCTGTAATCACCAATATTAAGACTAATTAAATTGATCAAGTTTAATTTAAAAGAAAATACCATTACAGAACTGCCTCATGTGTAAAGCTGGAAACATAGACAAAATATACTTAGGTTTTATATATCTGTATCAGAGAAATATCTTTTAAGGAAACGATTATATATCTGCTTTAACAACCTATGTGGGGAAAAACCCTGAGATTTCACTGTAGATATAAAATTATAAATAATTGGAACACAGTGAATAATGTCTGCAACCTGGTGCTGAATCTACCTTGAGGTAGATCGCCACAGCTTATAGTGTTTTAAAATTAATTATTTGCAAAGGTCAACAAAATAATTTATGGGATGTTTTATGCAGATCAAAGAACTTTTGGTCCTTTTCTAAACTTGTAATGATGTAGATCATCCCAACTGCTGACCTTCAAAAGACCGTATTTGACGTCACAAAGTTGTACCGAGATGACTGTCTGCTCATTATGTTAGTAACACAATGAATTTTCTAATCCCCACACCTAAGCAGATTACATTGTTGTACAGTAGAAGCTGCCCTTTCATTTTTTATAAGCACCTCATCAGACACTTAAGTATAGGAACCTCTTTTATTTTTCTTCTGAAAGACTACTATAAATTCTTCTTATGAAGTAATAGATGAGATCAAAAAGGGAAAAAATCTGCAGGTTTTCTTCAGTAGAAAATTCAGAGGAAGGAAGGGGGTGCTATTCTTCCCATAGCAGCATAAGCATGTAGATGAATGACCCAAACCAGAGAGCTGTAGTTTCCTGCAATTTCTTTGTTCCTGGAAGAAAGTAAGAGGATGCTAGTCTCTTTTCATTGTGCCTATTTATTTATTTATTTATTTAAACAGCCTCTATTTTTTGTCTGTGTCTGAGACAAGACTTGAAAAATCAGTGCTCTTTAATCCTATTTCTCTGATTCTTGTGCTATAGTACTCCACATTATCAGAGAAACTCTTGTGTTTCTTAGTTGAAAATCTGTCTCAGTTGCCTAAGAATGACCCTTTGGCTTTTACTGTGTACCCAGGACTCTTCAATCAACTCAAATCTTATTCTGCAAGGTGGTTTCATTTAGGCTGAACTTCTTCCAATTTAAATAACTCACTGATGCACAAGTCCTAATAAACATAATTGGAGATGGGAAGAAGGTCTGGGTTAATTTTAGCCTAGTGTAACATGCTTTATATGGTAGCATGTTATCCATATTGAAATTACAGCTATTTAGATATAAAAATAATAAATACACTTGCCTTGTGCTTGTCAGTCAAACTATCTGTACTTGTTTCTCTTCCAGGATTAAAAAAAACAAAACCAAAAAAGTTTTAGAAGCAACACATGTTTTAAAATAACAGGGAGAACCTGTACAATACTTAGATCCACACAGACTATCGGAAGGACAAGTAATGCTGCATTTCCTTGTGTATAGCAAAGTTAAACTAGAGGAAACCCATAGGTACGGGCAGTTGGAGAGTGGGTAACATGCCAGCACGGTCAGGCCTGAGGACTAATTGCATTGTAATTGGTATTTTTAGTTTCTCTCTCACTTACCCAACTTCCAGCAAGAGCATACTCTTCCCCACCCAGCTCCTCTTACAGGTCATGGACCTGGGAGTGCATACAGCTGAGATAAATTCTACAATGCTCAAAAAAAAGAAACTTTTCTCTCAATTTTTTTAACAGGAAGACATCATACTTTGTTGTCGTAAAACTGAGTTATCCCAGTGTGAAACACTTATGAGTAGTCCAAAATGTACAATGCTGCACAAAGTTCTCTACAGCCTTCTCCTTCAGATTATTTCTATCCCACATTTACTGAAAAGTCAGGAGGCAATTACTTTGTACCAAAGTACAGTGAAAATAGATGGTCCTGTGCTTTGAGTAAACAAACAATCTGAGGCCTTTCTCAGATGTATATTGGGGAATTTTGTTTCCAAAACAATTTTTTTTTTCTGAAAACATCCTACTCGCCATTCCCTAGGGTCAGGTTCACAGTCTTACTCAGCTGTTCCATAATCATATGGAACACATTTGACTTTTATGTGGAAAGGCTTGGCATAGTGGCCAAGGAAAATGGTAAAACTTCTACATTTGAATCTTTTTTGAAGCCTTCAGCATTTTGTCTTGAACTCTCTATAAAAGTGGTTTTTTTCAGCCACAGATCTCTCCATTCTGCTGTAACATCAACCTGTCTGGCTGATATTTTGCAGGAAAAGAGTCTAGGGGAAACTGTTCTTCTGGCTTTATTATGGCCTGCTCCTCAAGGCTCTGGAAACAAAACTTCAGTTATCCTAAAGTTGTGGGTGTCAGTATTCTGAATTTAGGCTAGATTTAGTTTTGCCCACCCATCCAAATTTAAGACTGAATCTACATATGAGGCTGATTACCTTTGATAGTAAATTGATCTGACTCTTTTTTGTTGTTGTTGTTTGTAACGTAACAAATTTTGTTCAGTTTCAGGTGCGGACCAGGGATTTCCCAGTATTTAAATGTGCACCCTTTATTAGAGGTGCTTCCACTGGCACCCTTGCAGAAAACGAGGGTGGTGGTTAAGGCCATCTGTTAAGCACTGCAATATCGTATGCCTGTACCAATATTTTACGGGATCAGAGTTCACAAAGCACAGATGAATTAAAGCACTACGAAAAAAGTCAATAGTATAGATTGATGCTAACCAGGGAAAATGTCAGCTACTTATTGAATGAAACAGTGCAGTTAGGCTAGCAAGTGCAAAGATTGTATGACTATCGTACAATAAATAACATGTGGCAGAAAATACAGTCAGCCTTAATTTAATGCAGTAGTAAGCTGCTTTTTAAGAGCAGTGTTGCCCTCAAGGCATATATATGCAGTACTGTGTCTTTATTAACAGTTGACAACATTTTGAAGAGTATTACAGAAAGCAGACAGGGCTGTTGTTTTAGGTTTTGAATATGCAAAATGGAATCCTAATGAAGTCTACATAGTGGCATCTAAAAATTTAGGAAAATACAGGTATTAGATATATATAAAGCCAACTAAACTGGCCAGACAAACATAAACTAGCAAAGGTGACAGATAATTGCACCCTGAACAATTCTCTAATTCATTAAGACACTGGTTGACAAAATGGAAAAAACAGAGAAATCCATGGGAGAAAATCTGAATATACTGAAGACCTTACCAGAACGTGTTATATTTCATAACCATCAGTCAACTTTTCTAGGAAAGACCATGTTACCAAATATGTCCAGAATCAGTATGTTATGACACACAAACACAATGTTTCCTAGCAAGTAAGCTGTTATTCATGTAGATGGTGAGTCAAAATTCAGAATGTCTATGTATTTTTGAATAAAATCAAAAGCTAAATATATTTTCCCCCTCCAATCCTTCAAGGGACAAAGACTACTGTAAAAATTAAGACAGAAAAACACAAAATAAATGAGTTTATTATGTTATTCTATATGACATCAGATACCGCTTGCTGCTGGGAATGTTCTTTGACAAAGGACTGGTTGCAGAAGATACTAAAGATATATCTTAAAAACTAATGAGATATTGTGTTGTCATTCTTCCTTTAATTAAGAAATAGAAGAGTGAAGATTATTTCAGTATCCATGAAATAAAGAAGTAAAAATACCAATAGTGTGGATAAAAAATATATGTCCCAATATGATCATTAGGTTATTAGATTTTTATCAGATTGTTTCTATTAGATTTCTCTCAAGTATTGAATGCTGGCAAACTCTGACCTTGTTGGCTTGAGGAATACAGTGAAGCCAGTACTTAGTCCTTTAGAAACATATGCCTAGAAGTTTTATCCATGCAAGTTTGTCCTATTGTTTGGTAAACTCATACTTTATCTCAAGATCTCATGATAGTAGGAGAGTTCATGACTCTATCCAGTCTGCATTCTTTTGAAGTTAACCCACTTTACAGTCGCTGTCACAATAGAATGAGTGGAGTTTTTTTGCAGGTGATGGTAGTGGTTTTTCTCCACTCCTGCTATTGTGCATTGTTACATAAGCTGTATTTTAAGAGTTTTTTTGAAATTCCATCTTGTTTTTATTGTCTTTAATTTCAGATGTACGGATTAGCAAATTTGCAAATATTATGGCTGTGGTTTCAAAGTATCAGTCATAATATATTGTCCTCTTGTGTAGCATGAATACATTAAGTTCTACAGCTTGAAACAGTAATTTTCAAAAACAATTGTCTCCTATTATCACATGTCACAACAAATAAGCGTGTATATAAAAAGCATCCCAGTTCATCCTAGCAAATTAAGATCATGAAGTTCTGTGAAGTTGCAGTACGCTTTCAAAGTTGCAGTAGCTGCAGCAGGAGCAAGCTCTAACCTATGAGAAATATAGAATATATTTTTCCAGTTCTATTTTGACAACCATTTTTAGTTTTCAAGAAGCAACACCAGGAAAAGCAAAATTTAAATATGTATATACTAAAGTTAGTCTTAGTACTTGCACTAGTATAATGCAATATTGTTGCAGGCATGCATCTATTATTAGGAGCAAAGAAACAACTTGTAAACTTGTTGAAACTTTAACTTCTAAATTATAGTTCATCGAGCTTAATTTTAAATAATAGTGCTAAACTTGGCAGGATTATGTAAGATAAGGTACAAAAAAAATATGCATATCTAATGAATGCATCAAGATTAATTCAAATAACATATCCAAGGATTTAATTGTGAAGTTGGTTAATGAATTAAAAAAGCTATCAAGATATCAGTTCTCTTTATTTTTGAGAGTAGGCTTTTTTGTGCATGTGTGTGTGTGTCAGCCTTGCAGACCATTAGTGAAAAAAATCACAAACTTAATAGACAACTTTACAAACTCACCTTTGGGAAACCGGAAAAACAGAGGGCTAGATGGATGTCAAGGAACCAGCTATATCTCCATGAAGTCTAATGTAAATTTGAAAACCATGCCATGTGATTTTTATCTCAGCTATAAATACATACTTGTATTCATAACTCACTGAGTGTAATAGTTCAGTAAGAAGGTGCCTAGCTGGGAGATAATAAATACTAATAATTTTCGTTTCCTTGAAAGCAGTCAAGCATCCGCCTCCAGTTGGAGAAAGTTTTGACTCCCGATTCCTTTATTACTTTGATTTGCAAAATTATGCCTTAAGGATGTAGGATTTAGTGTGTCTTCTAGCCTTCTTCAAAGATTTTCCACTTTGAATGAATAACCAGCAATACACTGGAGAAAGGACCTGCACCTGACCTGAAGCTGGCTAGCTGACTAGGGTGCAGGTTGTAGTCTAATTGCAGTAGCCAAGGGTTCTGCTCAAGCTAATATTTACAGTTAATTAGCAGGGCAAGTATCTTCTTCAAAACACTCTCTAAAACCAACTCCCTTTATTGAAGAGATGATGATCACTTACTTCAAAAGTTGAGGCTTTCATAATCACTCTAGGAAGCCAGATTGCACACAACTCAATTCTCATTGAGAGACTGGCTAGATACCCTGGAAGATCCCAGAGCTGCTGAGCTGTGGGCATTTTGGTGTCTTATTAAACTAATAAGCTGATGTCTAAATTGCCCCAGAAGATAATTATGAAGTGAAAAACACACTTGTTTTATCACTTACCACCTAACCTAGAGAAATTACATTAATCAAATTTAATAAAAACTTGTAATCAGCGAGCAGCAATCAATTGACCCCAAAAATTGAGACTTGGCATGAGTGAGTCATACAGTAACTTTAACATTAGGAACTAATGATATAATCATATATAATTATTTTAAATATTTTATAAACTGCGGTGAATTTCTGAATGCTGTTTGCTAATTATACAATATAATTTTAGGAAATTTAATGGATGTTGTAGTATAGCTAGGATGAGTCATTTGTCACCACAAGATTGTAGAGAAATCCTCGCTCCTATAAATAGAACCGTACGCATTTTATACGCACTGTGTCTTTCTATTTAGATTTTTTAAATATTTGCATCTCTAGTTAATATTGCTATTTCAACATATAATGGTAAAAATGCTACTTTATCTGCACACTAAAGATTGCTGGCATCAGTTAGATATGTACTTGAGCTACAGGAGAATAATGAATGTTCTAAAACATTGTGGCTCGATTATTTTACAAAAATATCTACACTACCAACTCCTAGGTATAATAGAGATGTGGAATGGAACAATTCACTGTCTAAACAGATCAGATCAAAGAATAGGGTGTGAAATAAAGGTGTGAAGAGATTGGAAATTTTTATTCAGAAAGTCAGTAGTAGTTGACAGACTAGAATTGTTAGAAGCCTTATACTATTATTAAATACTACTGGTAATTACTATTGTACAGACTGAGTGCTTTGGTTAGAATGAAATAATCATTGAGCACAAGAGCAGTAAACAGAAAAGATTTTGTGAAACATTTCTAAATATTTTCTATTTCTAATGTAAGAAAACATTATAATGAAAAACTATATGTGAGACAATATGGGAAAAGCCATGAAAAAAACGAGACAGACTAGACTACTTATTATCATCTTGGCTACATCTTATTAATATGCTTCATTCTACACAAGATATAAAATAAAACACCCATCCAGAATGTTTTCATTCTGCACTAATAGGAAATACATATCCAACAGCTGCCTATATCTGAATAGACATCTGAATAACAACCTAGTTCTTTAAAGTGCTGAGCTTTCCCTTACAGTTCCTAACTGTTATCCTAAACAAAAGTAATTTGTTGCTTTTGTCTAGAAATATATTCATAATCTTTAATTAAAAGCAAAAAAAAATAGCTATGATGTTGCCTTTAAACAATCTTAAGAGCTGATTTGATTTGGAAAATATGAAACAAAAATATCCAGTAAATCTCAAAGCGCCTGAACCCACACATTGATTACAAGCCACAATGCTTAGAGAAACTTTGGTCTTCCAAATACATGTTGTAATCTGTGGGATAATATGCAAAGGTATCTTTTTAAAGGCAATAACACTTCTTAATGAGATTAATTTTGAAATCTTTACCTGACAAACTCAACATTTCATTCCCATAACAGGCATAACAGAGTATAAATTTGTTTCTTCCCCCAGCATTGTTCTCAAAACTTATTCCCATGATTTACATGCTCCTGAGTTGTGTCCATAGTATTTTAGATTTATCCACTGTGCCTACCAACAGACATGGATTCAGTGGATGCCATTACCTTTTGGGTCATCGATATCAGCATAAGAATCAGGTCAGTCATTATGGCTGTTTGCACAGAGTTTTAGGACTTGGAATCACAGTGAACAAACCAGTAGTTTCTGTCCATCTGCTAACAAGAATTTAGTAACTAGGACTACGCTGGACCTGGTCTTTGCAATCATGTTTCCAATGAGTGAAGAACTATACTTTACAACATGTGGGCATATCTTGCTCAATAAGGGCAACAGTGCCTCTTCACAGAATATCATCTTCCTTTACAGGCTGTTCCTCTCTCTCTACCTCTTTTAGTCCAGACAGAAACTATGTTCCCCAGGGCATCTCATGAGAACCAGATGACTTTTCTTAATACCTAAGTGCCAATGGAAAATATGGACATTTTCTTCACAGGTAACTTGCATTTCTGTGGTGTGACAAAACTAGTATATGAGAGAGACCCCAGAAAGTTACGAAGAACTTACTGGGAGATAGATATTGCTCGCATCTGGATGTGGAATAAGGGCATACAATGACAGAGTGAGGTATGGTAAAATATCTGTTTCAGAACTGCTTCTGTTTAGGTGGCTACAGCCTCTAAGATGAGTCATTCCCATCTCACCTACAATATCATGAGGGGGTGTTCAGATACTTGGCCATGGAAAAGGACTTTCAAGTGGGTCTTTCTGCCGAGGTGTTCATCCATGTCTGTATGTGATTCTGCATAAAGACGGCATGCACAGCTTGTGAATTTGACTTGTAGGCTATTATTGCAGGCACTCTGGTAAGATTTTATAGTTAAGCTGCAAAGGCTCTTCAGGGGTATCAAAGGACAAGTTGCAAAGAGTTAAAAGTGCCTTCTTCTAGAGCTTGAGCTAAATATCACAGCTCTCTCAGGCAGGTAATTGAAGTACAGGGAAGAACTTTGACTTGTTATACAGGTAGAGCACGTCAAGTTGCTTCACAAGAAAAGAAAGATCAACCTGATTCTTCCTGACAGTTTAACAAATGAGTCATGCCATCTCTTTTTAACACTAGTTCAAAGCTCCCCAAACTTTTTGTAGATTAACTTCAGCAAAATATTTCCTAAGAAATTACAAATTATTATTCTATGTGCTCATGTGTATACTGATACTTTAGTTAATTTGCACTGAATAAACACCGACGTGTTGTCTGTTCTTCAGCAGTTACAATTGTCATAGTCATTAGTTGTCACAGGACAACAAAGGTATTCCTTCTATAGCATTAATTATGCAGATGGGAATCTGAAGGAATATTCACAGAACTATAGGTTTCCTGTTTTTTCATAAAGAAATTAAAGGCATCATAATCAAGCATTCTTTAAGCACTACAGATTAAAAAACCCAGCTGGCTTGAGCAAATGAAGTACAGTGTGTACACATATTCTGATTTTCTTTCTAATATAACAATGTCTTCCTGTTTTACTTCCTGGCTGAGAAATTAACACTTGAAGGTAGACAGTTATACACTGATAGTATGCTCTAAATATGGATTTCTCATTTTGCTTTTTGAGATGGTTGCTCAAGAAATGCTGGAAATGAACAATTACAGTAAATAGTTTGGATAGAGTGATGGTAATAGTTTGGATAGACAGATTAGTACACTAAAAGATGCCATGCACTAATCACTAAAATGGACAACCGAGTCAGCACACATTCAAAAATATTAGCAAATAACCTTTCACAAATTTGCAGGTGTTTTACAGGTCTATGACAACTATAAAGAAGCAGTAAAAATGAAAAAGAACTACTAGACTGTATGAAAACTTCCAAGATTCTAGGACACTTTCTTGAGAGAAAAAATTGAAACATAGTGTTGACTTTGCAGAGGGCTGACACCATCAAGTGTCTCATAGAATTGATCCTATGCAATTTGCAATACTTCAGATTAAAATGGTTGCACTGTAGTGATTCCCTACTACACTGACTCTGTGGTTTTCCCTGTAGAACACATTCCTTTCCTTCACTGTAGACACTGTAGTCAGAGGAAAGTTTTGTGAGTTCCACAGGTGGGATGGATGGGTAGTGGCCTACAACCACTGCTGCCCATCATGTGAATGTCATGAAAAAGGGCAGCAGGTGCATTGTACCATGGTGTTCCTTAACCAGATGCTGCAATACTACAGTAAATCCTTGTAGAATCTGAACTGGCCTAATGAAGCATTGTGTTTTATCCTATTCTCTTTTCTGCCATCTCCCTTCTCTAGGGGTCTGAAAATTACATTTTGAGTAGCAGGGAGATCACAAAGTACTTTGTGGTTCAGGTCAGGTAATGAGTGCAAGGTTTAAATGCAGAAGTTAATGCACAGTGCTAGGGAGTCAAAGTATACAGCACCAGGTGCCTTATATTACACCTACGTCTCCGTGTGTTTTCAAAAGTGTTCTGCTATTGTGATACTGCTAAGTGATTCTGTGTACCTCCCCAAGCATAAATGAAATCTTTATGTCCTATCTAGCCTTCTCTATACCCAAGCACCACAAAGGATCTCCTACTGAGTGCATGCCCAAAGCTCTGCAGTAGTATCACTGGGTTGCCTCAGTTTCTAAAGTCTCGGCCTCTCCATACCCTAGAAAGAGAGAACATCACTAGAAGCTGATGTCCATCTTCTGGTGTAGTTTTACATTACATGCTCTAACATTGCTCTCCTATGTGAACCACATTGGTTACATGGGAACAGTTGGAGGCATTCACTTCACAGAAAATAAAAAATCTTCTAGATTGTGTCTATGTTAGTGTTTTAGTTTGATGTGTGATTCTGGATCTGACAGAGGGGTGCCTACTAAGCTTCCAATAATATAAAGTGTTCTAACCATTGGATAAGTGGGAAGATGCTGATAACATAGATTCTCCATTGGCTGTACTACTAGCATGTATCTCAGGTTGCTATCTGAGCTCGGACTACCAAGAAAAATGGTCATCCAAATACATCAAATAATTTCCTCCAGGTATACTGTAACTTCTGTTATAGGGCAACATTCTTAAAGTCCCCCGAGCGTAATCATTCATGTTAGAGTTGTGAAGGCAGAGGAGAAGTCCCAGCTTTGAAAGTTTCTTCACCAGGAAACATTGCTCGTTCTACTTTGCAGATACTGCTTTTGTGGTACAGAAATATACCCCATCAACTGTGTACTTGTTTGGATTTTTTTCCATGTTTGTTGCATCAATAAAATCTGCACCTGTTTGTTTTGGCAACAGGAACAGTTCGTTGTCTAGCCTGTATAAACATTTCCCACCTGCCTTGCTTATCTCTCTTTCAGTAATAAATACCCACCATGCTTGTTGTGGGTAATTAGCAGGCCAGTTAATCCAGAAGCAAATGCTTTCTTTCGGACATCTGCAAACACTTTTTTTTTTTTCCTACAAGTACTTTTCTATTAGAAAGTATGAGAGATGAGGTTTTTTTAAGGTATATGAGGAGAAAACAAAAAGCATTTCTAGATGATGTGTTGTTATGATGAGCAGGCATTAATAATTGACATTTGTGGTGAGAGAGAAGGCAGTACGCACTCTGAGGGATTTTGATGATATCATGGTAACCATGAGAGCAAAGCCCGAGTGGTCTGTGATGATGGCAGATATGTGCATAGCTTTATACAGGCTGTTCCTCTGTTGGATGGTTCATATGTGATAGAAAATCCTTTCTTAAATTTATACGTAAAATACCTACGCATACTCCTCAAAGTTTTCTGGGGGGATTAGGTCAGCTCTGTTACACTAATACAGGGAGAAGAGACTGCTACAAACTTCAAGCTTTACCCCAGTGAAATGATGGAGAATTTCTGCACTGGTGTTACAAAGGGAATAGCTGTGATGCAAGGGAGGAACCTGCAGATGGACAAGCCTGCTTCCCAGGAGCAATAGGTGAGATTTTCATCTTGTGTGCCCAGGGCACTGGCTGGTTTATGAAGTATTATAGTTAACTACTATGAATTATTGCAGTTGCAATTTCCTTTAGTAATTTCCCCTCTAGTGCTATCCCAAGCCCTCCAAATACTGGGCAAAGGTGGATGTCTTCTGTGATTACAGATATGCATCCTACTGCTTTTACCTAGCTTAAGAACTCTATGGTCATACACACAGCTGCTATAGCTCATCTTCTTCACATCCTCACAAAACATTTTACAGTAACTGCTGAGAAGAGATTCTTTTTTCAGACCTTTACTTCTGCCTTCATAACTAATACACATAACAAATTCCAAATAGTTAATATTTTCACTTTAACAATTCAGCAAATAATTTAGTTAACTTGGTGACAACCATTTCAAATGGGAAGCTTCTTGGCTGCCAGAGTATAATGCTGAAGGAAATCCTCAAATCCCACCATTTCAGAATGGTGAAAACAGGCAGTTTCTGAGCTAAGATTAGCAGAGGACAGTGGGCCTCCTGCCTGCTTTTAACTAACTAAGGTATTACTGCTTCATTTTGCTGTTTCTTTCCTTTTCTGTAAGGGAAGGTTGTGTGCTAGCTATGCTACAGAGCTTGATAAAGAGCTGCTGCTTATTTCAACACACTTAACTAAAGACTTTTTGTACAATATTCATTTTCAGTTGCATTCAGCCATTCTGCTTAGCTCCATAAGCTGGCAAAGCAACTGAGTTCTGACATTAGAGAATCCCTCTGCTTTGAGAATTTCTTTGCTGACATACAGCTCTTTGCCTTCATAACAGCAATGGTGACAAGGGACCAGCCATCATTAGGTACTGTTATGTTGTAGTTACTAAATATGTATTTCCCAATATTCTGGGAAAATAAACACATACCTCATAGTTGCAAAGCACTTGACACATAATGTATTCTTGGTTTCCTTCTTGGTATACCTCTCAGCTAGAAAAACCTCTGTTGCAGGTAGTACTTGTTTAGCAGTAGTATTGCTTCTGGCTAAGTATGAGCAGGTATATCTTTGTTGTCTGGTCCTTTACATAAAGAATGACAACATTCCTAGTTCCTAGTCTCATCCTCAGCCTTGTAAGATAGGATCTGGGCCTCAAGAGGTACTGTTAATTGAATGATGTTGTTTGCTATTTCCTATTCTGCTTGAATACACAGGCTGGGAAGGTTTAGAAGTATTTTCTTCTTTTTAAGGAAATACATTCACATAACCTAGCACTGCATACAGTGATTATGAGAAATATTTGCTCTAAACTCAAATAAACATGGAAAATAAAGTCTCTTCACTGTTGGAGTTTTACTTAATATTGTAGTATAAGATACCCAGTAGTGGTACATCTGCAAAAATATGATTGCTTTGGTATAGCTTGTGGCATCTTAAACAACACTTTCCTTCAGAATGGTTTTTGGGACTGCACATATGTCCATGAAATGATGTTTTAAGAGACAGGCAGGTTCTCTGACATTTAGTCATACCTTTATTGTCATAATATGAAGAACAGGGCAGACTCCTGAGCAAATGAAGAGACCCAGCCCCAAATGAAGACTAGGAGGTAAATATTAGGCCTTTCAAAAAAATCCTAACAATTTCACACACACCCCCCTCCTTTTTTAGTTCTTATGTAATATCCTTCTCAAAACCACATGGATACTTAACAAATGTATTTCAAATATAATAAAATCTGGGACAGAATGAAAAGTGAATTTGTAAATGTTTTCTTTATCCTTCTTCACTGTTCAGAGGGATGTGGAAGGATCACTCACTGAGTTCCTCTCTTTTTCCCATACAATTTCTGTAGCCTAGTTATTCAAATTATTTCTTACTTTTCTCTTGATTTCATCTGTTTTAGTATTACTTCCACACAACTGAAAATATTGCTCATTATTTCTCCTATCCACTAAAGTATCACAAAAGTTTTTATTAACATTGATGAGAGGATTTTTTGTTGCAATAAGCATTTTGTTGGCAAATCCCCAAACAATTCACAGTATAAAGTGTTGCAGTTGTTGATCTCTGCTTAAAGGAAGCCCCACAGCTTTCTGTGTTTAGTGTATAGGTATATAAAATGTTAGAAGAAATTCTATTGAAATGGATAAGGAAAAAGAAACATAATGAAAATGTACCTCATTTGTATTTCTCTCCCTTAATCTGAGAAGTACAAAGCAAGAGGAATAATGAAATATTCTGTGTAAAAGCAAAATACTTGAGCAACGTAGGGGAAGAAGAGAGGAAAGTTCTGTGACAGGAAATTTTGTGCTCCATCTTATGAATTACAAACATATTTGAGGTAAGTACAAACTTTTCTCTGTGGGACCTATGTTGCTTATTTATTCTCTTTTTTCACTTCTGTTCTTCACTTCAAACTTCAATTGCCACACGGTAAGTTACGAGACCAGTTTCTACACGTTGTGAGGATTGGCCACCAAAGCTGAATAATTTTAATTGTATTTTCACCCTGTTTTTTCCCTCAGGGTTGAAGAACTAATAGGTGTGTTGTTTAGCAACCAAAACTAGCCTGTTTTGTTCCTATTAGCATTCAGCTTTTGGTCAGGAGCTTTTACTCATCTATTTCAAATATCTGCTTTGTGCTAGACCAGAATACTACAGACCTGGAAGGCCAATGTTAAAATTAGCATTAGTTTCCCCATTTAAAAGAAAGTAGGAAATGTACAATATTGGCACAAACCCAATATTTCCTCTTTCAGAACAAAAGGTGTAAGTATGTATTTAATTTGTAGACTGATAAATGTGATCACTTCCCAGGAAGCTAAACTAAATGGCTTTTTCTGTTTGCTTTGTATAGAAACTGTTCCTTGAAGACTGAGCAATTATATTTGAATAATCTGTTTCCCTCAATAAGACAGACAGGTCAGGCTGTTCCTGCCACATTTTCAACAGCTCACTCCAGCCCTGTGTGGTAATTCTCTATAGGTTTAGTTTTAGGCTGGATTGGTTCCCTGATGTAGTTTATAGGGCTTCATAAGCAACTGCATGAGAGCAATGTGGAGTGGAACAAGGAGAGAAGAGTATATGGAGAAAGATTCTACTGAGCTGAGAAATGTCTGTGGAATCACGACTTCCAAACCGTCCTTGCCAGGATGATCTTGTTGCCTCCTACTTGAGGCTTGTAGTGTGTCTAAATAAAAAGCTTTATCTCTGAATTCAGCTGAGGTGTTTTGCTACACATAGGCTCTATGTTCTCTGTTTGATAGTCTGTGTTCAGTATTGATTTCTCATCTCTCTTGGTTTCCCAAGATTTCTTAATAGTTCCTTTTCAGATTTTAGAGGGTGTGGTGATTTTTTTTTGCTTTATATGAAAAATTTTAGACTGTTCTTTCATCTCATTCTGTGTATTGATTTTCTTGTCTGAAATTTTGGATGTAAAAAGAAAGTTATTTTAGTTTAAAAAATAATATCACTGAAGCATTTTTCCATTATTTTCAATACTACATTGTGGCTGATTACATGTTATTCCAGGTTGTTCTTGCCTGATATAATAATTATATACTTTCTATATACAGATACTGTGCTTATGCAAAGATTTCACCTCCCGAGACCAGATACAAAAACATTTTGTATCTCTGTTTTACTTTGGAGCTTACATTGTTTTATTAACATTTTAGAACTGTTTATGGATTTACATATTTAATATTAAACATTAAATTTTAAATGAGAATTATTAATTGAGGCTATGAATCTCTCTTTCTATCCAGCAAGCAATATAACAGAATTTTTAATGTGAGACAGCTTCACAAATTGTACTGTATTAGCTGAGGATGGACCAGAAATTTGACTCACGTTTCAGTGAATTTGATGGAAATCTCTGCATTGGTACTTACTGGGAATACACGCCACCTTATTATAGCTTACACTAAGTCTGCCTACTTCTCACTGTAGTCAGTGAAGAGAGATGAACTTCTCTAAGAGAAAGTTTAGAGCAGAAGCTTAGCATATCTGTTCTTACTCATGCCCTGGAGGATGATGTGGTCAAGGCCTCTTCAGTTTCTAATTATCTGTATAACCTGAGGTTTCTATAGCATCTGATGCCATAGCAGCAAGTCCTTTCATGTCTTAATTAGATCAGTATGATGGTATAAAATGACAATATTCATTTTAACTTTAAATAAAGTAGAAAGTTGCCATGTTGGTAGGTTTTATAAAAATGTCTGTTATATAAAACACATTATTTTTTTACAAACATAACTAAAGAATAAAATAAGCAGCAGAAAGTTTAAGTTTCTTTTCAGGCAGATTTCTTAAAGATAAATTAGGACTTAGTGAAAGATGATGTGCCTCCGTATTTAGTAGTTAATAAGTATCATTACTTGCTAACCCTGGTTAGTAAAACTATGCTTCTTGGTTCAGACATGCACCCTCACTATACGTATGTACTGTCTGGTGGAAAAAAAAGATGGTCTGCAATATTTACTGCATCTTGCCTTTGAGCATTAAAATAAAAAGATTAAAAAATGTAATAACTAAGGTCAAGGCATTTCATGTCATAAAAAATGAGGTCTCATGCAATTATCAAAAGTCCCAGAGTCAACAGGGAAACCAGTTCTAATAGTTTCATCCTAAGTCCCTGAAAATTTAAGCTTTTAGTCACCTTTAGCCAAATTGGGACATTATGTCTACTTCCTCACCTCAGCTGGTCTGTATAGGAATCTTCTATTTTGTGCACTTTGAAGCATTCTCAGTACAGTTATCAGTTCCACATGTCATCAAAGGAATATATGGGGTTTGAGTGACTTAAATATGCTTTGTTTAGTTTCTCAGTTTACTGAGCAACTGCACAGATAAAAAACCTGACCCAGTTGTGTTTAAACCATGCAGGCATTTAAACAGTTCACTTGTTAAAACATACAACATCTAAACTAATAATTTAATTAAGGCCTATATAATCCTATGGCAAATACCATAACATTGTAAAAATTGCGAGGTTCACCACTGTTTACAACCTGAAAAAAGTGTTGAAAGATGTGCATTGAGCTAACACTATCTACAAAAAAAAAAAAAAAGAAAATAAATCAGACCAAATAAGCTACATCACTCTGGTATCAAATAATATTAAACCAGCATTCAAGATGAGTGAGATTGGCCTGGAATATGCATAATTTTCAGCAGCACTGCTGGCTTAAATAGCTTGCACCTTTGACTGCTAATTCTTCCCCTTTCCTCTTAGTGTGCTGGGGCAGCTAGATTTGCAGTGATGTTCAACCATCTCAAATCCATTATTTTCTCTGCTGTTTATTTGTAAGTGAGATCAGTTCCCCACTTTAGTTCACAGCGTGGATAACTAAACACTTATGCAAGGACAACAGAAGAAATTATAAAATGGCAAAGATGAGAATCCAGGATGCTGTAACTAGCCAAAACTTGTCAAAAGTTTTGAAGACAGTATAGAAACCATTCACAACTTCCTATGTTAATAAAGTTCAAGGAATCAATATTTTTTGTTATGTGTAAATCAAGAACTCTTTATTATATATAGTTATATTTTTGAAAGATGTGGAAGGAGCAGACTAATCAAAGCAGACATACTAAAATAACAAACCAACTTTTCTGAGAAGCTGAGTTAATTTTGCAAATGCAACTTCAGTTCGCACATTGCTTTATCTACCATGCATATCTATCTAGAGGGGTTTTTTATTTCCATGGTGCATTTTTTATTTTCTATAAATATAACTTTGCAGATGTCCTTTCATAAAAAAGAAGGGGAGAGGGGGGAAAAAAGTCTGTATCTTCTGCTCTCTGACAAATTCTAGGAATCAGAGGTCATTCGATTTACTTCTATGCATAACAAAAGGGCTTTAAGAACCATATTGGAAGTTCAGTGATGACATAATATAAGAAGAATTTTTTTTTCTTTTTCCCCTTAGTATTTTTGTGACATGCCAGTGATTCTTTATTTAATTTCATTTGAGTGAGTTATGCTGGCATTTTAGGGCCACTTACAGATTGTATTAGTACATGAGTATCATAGTGCCTTTTCAACATCTCTGTTTAATACAGCCTTCCTATCTGCACACAGATATATTATGATGCTTTATTCTTTTAAACCAACCAACCAATTTTAGAAGTTTCTGTTCCCAGTCTCTTGCTCTTGAACTTGTGATGCAGTATTGGTATTTGCAATACTCCTGCATGTGGAGTTACATAGGTTAGAAAAATTATCTTCCAGGGTTTCCTGGTTTGTTATTTAATGTGCAAAATTTTATTGAATGAATCTACAGCATGTTTCTACAAATGCTTTGGCTTTCTACAATTCATGTGACAATAAAATTTCCCACAAGGGCATCAGGGTGAAGAGAGGCACATGAAATTCCGCAGTGTATTTTGTCAGATAGTTTATGATTAACATCATATTTTTAATAAAGTTATGTTTCTTCTTGATGAGATTATCTTTTAAGACCATGTTGCAAATTCAGAAAAATAATACTTCATAGTCATTGGTCCTCTTTTTCAAAACTACACCCTTTTAAATATACACCTGATTATTTTATTCCTGTTATTTCTGTTGCATGCAGAAATGAAATACCTGCTTAGATTTTTTTCTTCCCTCTATCCATTTATTTTTTATTATTTTTGCTGATGCCTGTTATGGAAATGCTTGTTTCTCTCTTGTCCATATCACAATTTCAATTGTATTTTTTTCTGTTTCTACAGATAATGAATTTTTCAGCTGGAATAATAAAAAACATCCCACAAGAAGAAAGAGGCACATAAAACAAAACATTTAATAGTAGTCCTGTCACCAAAGAATTTGTTTCATACAGACAACATGTGCCTGAAATAGCTTTCTTAAATTAAATAATCTAATATTTCAGTTCTCCAAGACTTTCACATATGGAACCCCTTCAAGGTCATAAACTCATGCTCAAAGACATTCAGATTAGAGCACATTAGCCTCTCATCATCACAGCATTGTAATCATTCTTCATTTTCACATCTGTGAAGCAAAAGAGCTGTTGTTTCTGCCTAAAATGTGGAAAACAGCAGGATAACTCTCTCAAAGTCATACCAAAAATTGGTAGAATATCTGGGAATAATCTGAGATTTTCCTAATTTGGAAAATAGTGTGAAGCTGCTAGTTTATCCTTCCTCCAACCACTAATGAAAATTAGCAAAATAAGATTAAATTTGTTATCTTTGGCAAAAGATAACAAAATAACCTGTGACAAGCAGAAAGATCACATCACTTAGAGGAGAGCTACAGTCCTATTGTTCATTAGACAGAGATCTCAAAATTTTCCCTGTCCACCACAATCACCAATTTTAGAGTTGGTATTACTACCTTTCCTTCTGCTGTTTCACATACCATAGTCTGGATGTTCACAGTGACTGTTCCAGCTTCTCAATGGTGTGAATGTGGAGTAACTGCAACTCAAATATTTCACATGATGTAGGACTTTCTCTACTTCAGTAACTGTTACTTCCTTACTTAGTCATATTACAACAGTTCCTCCCTACTGCGGGTTGTGTCTCTCTGCACAAATAAGCAGTCAGCTGTTTTGCATCAGATATGAGAAATTTTTATGAAGAACAAATCCATTACTCTAATAGGCTTATTAATTTAGAAACAATTAATTTACAATATAAGATTTTTACAGTATGACCTGATTTATAGAAGTTATATTATCATAATTTTGACAAATCTCTTGGATATCTAATGGTCTTCTGGGAAACCTGATTTTTAATGTTTTGTTATTTTGATTTCAGAGGAAATATTCAATACCACACATTTAATTTTCTGATAAAGGTAAGTCTGAAATTCACATCGGCTCATTATGAACTTATATTTTCTTTCATTGAAAAACAATTCTCCTATTTAAGCCCCTTTCCAGAAATTAAAAAAACAAAAACCCACCCACCCTTTTGTAGGAACAGGGAAAAATATGTTGGCATCTGGTAGAAAAAGGTCCTGAGTTTACCATTTCCTCTTATGCTTTCAAGAGAAAGGCTAAGGTTTTGAAATCACTAAAGAAAACATGAAGCTTTGTATTATTTACATGAGTAAGGATTCTGCAGATGGAGCCTGACATAAGGGTGATTCAGAGATGTGGGTAAAACAAACTTCTCTAATCCTTTTTGCACAATTGGGAATATCTCTCCTCTAGTGTTTTTTTGATGCCTGGAAATAATCAGAATCACTAGGTTGGAAAAGACATCATGAAGTCCAAAGAAAAATATCCTTTCCCTCCTTCTATATAGTTTGTTTTCTGTGTAACTAAACATGCTGGGTATTTTATGCTGGTTAGTTCTCTGACTTCAGTGGGCATTGCATCCAGCCTCACTAGCAAAAATCATTAGGCTGGACCCATAGCACATATAATACCAAAACTTTATTAACTTGGGTGGAATTTTGCAGCTGAGGTGTTTTGATTGGATTTTGATGAGATTGTAGGCCTCTACACATGCGCGCATATAAACAGGTTGGTATAATTGCTTACAAAGTACTGCTAGAGAAAATTCTTGTCAATTGTGATAGTCAAACACCATAGTATGCTGTATTACAAAGGACTGTTTCTCGTGAATTGAAAAAATATATGTTTGTGCTAGGTTGCAAAGCTACCATTGCATATTCTCTTTATTTTTAGCAAAATCAAAATACAGGATTCAGTAGCTGTATTTATACTGAGATCACTGAGTGGTTTCCAGTTTGATGAGAGCATGAATTCTGTGGCTGAGTGGTTTTTTTTGATTCCAGTATCAAATGTTGTGGTGTATGTTCTTTTTAACTTTGATACTCAGCTTTAATACTCTCTTACTTTAATACTCAGCGTCTTGTTGATCTGAAAAAGGTACAAAGAAATGTAGAAACCTGATGCTATCACTGAAGCCAGGGGGAAACAAGAGCCCTCAGCATCCTTGCAAATTGTGTGTTAAGTACCTCAAGCTGATGACAAAAATTGGAGTTCCATGAATGGAACTCCAGAGCACATACAGCATGTCGTACAGCACGACATTTCCATTGAAAACAGTGGTCTATGGTATTAAAATCTATACAAACTAAAAACAATAGAAACTAAAAAATGCACTAGCCAGCATGGATACCCTCAAATCTTTTGACTGTTACCTCCATCTAATGAAAATACTTATATCCTTCAGCTGATACTAAAATATCTGGCATTAATCTATTGTTATGAATGTCATTGTTCTCTACAATTTGCTTAAGATTATATTTTTTGAGTATTAAAATTGGCAGTTTGGTAGAGCAGAAAGTATAAACTAATGAGTAGAAAGAACAGACTGTACTTACAAATTCAAAGCATTTTCATATAAACTATCTGCAGTTTTCTTTCAAAAATTATATTCTGAGTACCAGGGTCTGAACTCTCTTGTAACTCCACTACCCCATACTCTCTCAGTACAGAGAGTAACATTTTCCCATCTGGTAGTGACCACTGAGTAAAGCAGAACCTCCTAGTTTAAGTAGTAACTCCAACACTGCCTTAAAAGTTACTAGTGCTCCACAACATTCTTAGCAGGGACGATGGTCAGAAAGTAAAGACAAACATGGTTCTTTTCTTCTTCCTCTGATTTTTGTACATTCAACACTACTTTAAAAACTTTCTAAAAAATTCCTAGTTCCAAGTTTTTCTCCATAGCAGGAATGAAGGAATTTCTGAGAGATCCCAGCATCTAGTCCCCTAGTGCAGTTGGCAGAAATGCCATAAGGTCTGTTAAATACACCCGTTAAGCATCAACGTCATCAGGGATTTCCTGACCCCGGGACTTTTACTGAAAACTGTTCCAGAAACCTTGATTATTATAAACTTCTTCCTAATTTCCAATCCAAATATCATCACTTTACTTTAATAATTGTGGCATCCCTTCACTTTACTGAAAAAAATGGCATCTTTGTTAAAACATTTTCACTTATATACTCCAAATTCACCAAAGAGATTAAAAATGAAACCCCTTCAGAAAGGCCAGGAGAATATGATTAAAAAGATAGTCAGTCTTATTAAGAAATTTGAAGTGGCCTTGGAATGTGAAATTCATATTCTAAAGGTCTGTTGTATGTAAATTCACACATCTTTGTAGGCTGACATGCTAAAAACTCCACAGAAAAGATAGAAAAGAGTATTATAGTCCAAACTACTTCCTTATTAGCTACGTATTTTTGTTGAAATACTATTCAAAAAAAATAAGTTTAAAATCCATTTTCTGAAACAAAAATCCAAAGTGAAATTTCCTTCACAGAAAGTGAATTTCACATAATTTCAGTTTTAATGAAGGACCAAATTGTAAAAGCCAAAGACATTTGACTCTCAGGATTAAAAATATAGATTATTTGGAAGTTCCTTAAGAAACATTATAGAAATGTAAATGCACAAAGGTCCCTTTAGCCATTTACAAAATCTTGTTACCACATAATGAAAAGCTTTCATTTGTTTGGAAATGTGTTAACAGTGTCAAATATTGTAGTAATAACAATGAATTATTTTACTTCACTGCTGAAAATGGACTATATAGATACTAAAATAACATACCAAACTTTTTTGATTAGAAGTTTTCATACTATCAAAACAGCAATTAAAACAGTTTGTTTTCATGCATTTTAGTACTGTCTTTGAAGAAAATATTTACATATACACAATTCATTTTTAATCTGACTTTTCTAAATTCAATGGTTTTATTAGTGAAGTATACAGCTGTGTTGAAAATTATAAATGTAACTATAGACAAATTAATAACAGGACAATTTCTGGGACGCAGCATTTAGCTACCTACTTGCAGAGGCACCTTCAAAAGTGAGTAAATAATGGCACTGAGGTACAAGAAGAGCAGAAAGAGATGTTCAGATCTTAACAATAAAAATAAAAACAAACATAAAATATGTTATATGCGGAAAAATGGAAAATGTCCAATGTCTAAGAAGGAGTACAGCAATGGTATACAAAACAATGAATGACACAAAGATGCACAACTTTTATCCAACCCATTTTTAAACTCAAGCTGAAGGACTCATCTCATTGTATGTTTGGAGTTTTAAGGTGATGAAAACATTTGTTTATCTGATAAGTAACAAGACCCTCTAGAGGCCTTTATAGAGGTTAAACAGCCTCTACACTGGGAGTTAACATAGATTAAGTATTTCACGGCAAATAAACAATATTAGATACTTAACAGGTAAGGAGACCACCTTTTCTTTATTATTTTTAACTGTAGGATAGGCTTTGGACTACTCTGCAAAGGTAAGCTGATTCACAGAAGGCTAACAGATTCTGTTAAGAGCCAGCAACAACACCTTAAGTCCCTGGATAAAATAAAACTTTGTTTAATCTTTTCACATCGTGATATCATCTATAAGTGATACATTAATCAGGCAGCCTGTTTAACCATTGTGCCGTAGCTCACTCCACATTAATACCTCTGTGTAAATAAGTCCTGGAACTCATAGAGGAAAAGAATTTTAAAGATATAAATCTCTTATAGTGCAGGGTTTATATTTATCAGATGTTGGTGACTATGAAGGTTATGAAACTGTAGTTGGCAAATGCTAAATTGTGTACCATATGTTGGTCATTATTTATGATCCTCAAGCTAGCTTTGTCGTAGAAGCATAAACATTGATAGGCCACTACCCTTTCCCTGATGCTACTGGCATCTATACAAACGTTCTCTTTTCTCCAGTCCTTGTCAATATATGGCATTGTTCAATATTTTATCCTAATAAATTTTCTAGAATTGTTAACCTTTAACTTAGCTTGGATTCTACCAGTGCTACATTTCATTTTTTAAAGGAATGAATGTATCTAAAATAATAAGAACCTGTTATGCACAATTGTGTTTTCACTGTAATTGTAAGATTCCTGATTGAGGAAAACTAATGGAATGTAGCCAAATTCCTAATATTGCTCAGAAGCATAAAGAATAAAAATGCCTTCAGCTACCTCTTTCTTCTTTAAAGGCTTGAAGATCATTCCTTTAAATTTATGTTCACATTGCTTTCCAGTGTACTAGAAAGAGGAAACTTAAGTCTGACAAGGAGACTGTTAAGGGGGTGGAAAATAAACATGATCCAATCAGTGAAGCTGGAGGTGGGAGGAACAGCTGCTTCTTACGCAATGACATATAAGTAATATTAGTCCCATTGGTTTAATTACATTGTAACCTTAAACAACAAACATCTGTATTCCATGTTTTCTTCCCAAAGGCCCTGACATTTCCAATATGAAAAAAACCTTCTTATATTTTTTCATGATAAAATAGTTTGAGGCAGTCAATAATAGGAAGGTCATTAGTACTAAAGCAAGTCACACTCAAAACTAAAAACATGATCCATGGGAAGATATATCATGATTGTTCTCAAAGTTTTCTTGTCTTCTTCACCTTACTTGATTATGTGCTACAAAATGCAGAGATGAAGCAAACAGTGGATTAAGATGTCAGTATTTTTTTATCCTATTCTCCTGTGCTCACGAATTTTTGCAAAGCACATGTACCTGTGATCTCTGAGACATACTTAACTTTGAGATCAATTTTGTTTCCAGTTTAAAAATAACTGGTGAATCACTGTGCAGATAGCAAGCATGTTTTAAATTCCATTGTGTTTTCCATTCGCTCTTTGGTACATCTACAAAAACAGTCCATTTTTAGTTCTTGTATACTCAGTGAATGGTGTACTGCTGTGATAAAAGGTGAGGGAATCAGCGTAAGTCTATATGCTATACAGAAGGTCTGAGTGAATCACAGAAAAGAGAAAAAATCATGCAGGGAAGAGACTTGTTTTGTAGTAAAATTCAATGTCCTAATAACTGTATTTGAAAGTAGATGCTTCTACGTATCAAGTGACGGCTCCCTAGGAATCCCTAAAATGAGATGGCTAGGTAGGAAGGTAAGTTGGAAAGGTAAGCACGCTGGATAGCCTTGCAAGTATGGTTTGGAGAAACTCATCTAAAATCAGGAACTCAGTAGTATTCAATGGATTTTTATCTGTGGTATAGGAAATTATTTTTGAGGGAGGATTACAAGTGCAGAAATGTATACAGAAATAACTATTTCAGCATGCTGTAAATTACATTAAAAGTGTATATTTCAAGAAAGATAGAGTATGTAATATAGATGAAGTTCAGGTTTAGAGGGCATTTTAATAACTAACGCGAAAGCCTTAGACAAATATTGTAAGTTGTATAGATTATATACCTGCTACATATGAGATAAGATATGCCTATGAGATTTTATAAATCTGTAGGTTATGGAAATTCACAATCAGAGATACAACCCAAACCCCAAACTCTGATAATGCACTAACCCCACACTTAAAAGATATTTCACTATTTTAAGTCTCATATTAGAATTACTGGTTGTTAAAGTTGTAGTAAAATAGTTGGAAAATAACTGCTTTTCACATACTTAAAGAATATTTACAAATACATAATTTTCCAAAAATAATCTGATCTAAAAAAATATAAAAATATTTTCAAAATATTTTGTTTGTATTCAAAAAACAATAACTTTTTGTTTTGTTATAAAATGTGCCTGAATTTATTTATAAGCAGTAAAAACTAATGGGAATCTAAAAAAAAATGTATTTCAGAATGAAATCTTTGCATAAAATAAGTTTTTGTTTTCCAAGAAGACTGTGCTGTCTTGTATATAGAAATGGGTAATTCCCAGATACTTTCAGTCTACTTAGAAGTTATTTTCACATGCCTACAATAGATTTTGCTTTTAAAATGCCCTTTCTACAGTATCATAATAGAATGCTTTTGCTTACTTGCTGCTTCCATGACAGTCGTTCAGGATCAGACCAGAGTAAGTGACAAATCTAGCCTTGGGACTTCCAGACTCACATCTTGAAAGAACATCTGCATGCATTCTGTGAATGGAGTAGAAAATAGTAGTTCCTGCATGCACCATCTTGCACTTAGTTGCGTTACAAGTTTGTAATACAGTCAATAATACAGTTGTACAAGTTTGTTATACAGTCATGGAAGTTTTCAATTTTAAACTAGCCAATGAGAAAAACATTGAAATGAAGTCATCTGACTCCACTGAATAATTTCCAGTTAATAAGGTTCCCTATTAACACTGTGCCTTGCAATCTCTCAGTATCTTTTTATTATATTGATTTTATGACTAATCCTTAATGCTAAATGAAATGCTTAAAATTTAGACATTTTACATGAAGAAGAAACTAATCTGATCAAAATTCTACATAGTTTGCTTGATGACATTTAATTTTATAAAACTGGAAGTGATTGGCAATGCTCCTATTTTTGTTTTAGTCTTCTTTTATTGCTGTCTTGTAGTATCTATTTCTAGACTTTCTTTGGGCACGATTCAAACCTGTTACTCTTTAATACTGCAATTTTTTTTTGAACTAGATATTTTATTGCAGTGTTTGCTGAGGATATAAATAAGTAAAAATTGCTGCATTGAGATATGTGTTATTTGTATTTTAGATCCTGTTACACAGGGCATATCTAAAATGCTAACAGTGGCTACAATGGCTAGGAAGCAGGCTCAAGCACTGGATCCCTGATCATCCGCTCATTTCCTTGATTTACTCTGGATCACTCCCAAGTTGGATTGGAGTGCTCCCAAAAAAGCAGGATGAATCAATTCAGTGCATCAAATATAGCTTCTTCTACCAACACAGTCTTTTTAAAAACTATCTCAGAATGTTTAGCACCCTCAAATGCACCCTCATGCCACTGCCTCGGTCCTTTCCGTAACCTCAGTTTTGTGCTATAAAATCAAACTCTCTGGGAGGCTGCAAAGAAGCCTATGCGTTATTATAGACACTTGGAATTTTTAAGTGCACAACAGTGATAACATATTATGGCAACAAGAATACCACATGGGGACCAGAAGATAGTAAGGTTTAAAGGCTAGATACCCTGGATATGGGCAATCTACCCCAAAAGAGGCTACTCTTAAGTAGCATGGATATAAACCCATCTACTCCACTTGGTATTGGAGTTGCTGAGGCGTTTGAAGTAGGTGACAGTGAGAATGTGAGAAAAAACTTTCAAGGTTGGGTTTCTCCTCTGCCTAAATGATTTTTCATGGGAAAAAAAGTGGTTTAAACTTGATATTTTGGGTTGTTCTCACTCCTGGTTAATTTTTTTTCTTTTTAGAAAAAACAAATGCACTATCCTAAACCTTTTGGAAGGAAAAAGAAGGTTTTGACTGTAATAAAAGGTGTGGTAGGACACACTTGTGTATCTTCTTTGTGCCAGGACAGTCAAATGACAGGTAGCATTGCATTAAGATAAAATGAAGACTTTCATTTCCAGGGTTTAAAAGGTATATGTAACATGCCATTTCTAGTGACATTAACTTTAAGAAAAACATGTAATTGTAGGTTTCAGGTAGAAAAAGTATTTGTTGGCTTGTCTAGATTTTTTTTGTTCACTTCAACACAAGTCAAATGTGAAAAGTTAAATCAACCTGTCTTTCTCTGAGTTGGCAATATGGCCTGAGCTGTAGAAGGTGACATTTACCTTTCGTTAGAGTTTTATAGGATTTTGTTCTGTGATAATTTCTGATAGACCTTAGTTTTGAGCTGTTATAATAGGAAATTATGGACTCAGACACAAAGTAACTCCCTAATCATAGAAAAAACATATCCATGACAAATTAATGGGTATTTTTCATGAGTAAAGTACAGAGGCTTAGCTGTAAAATCTAAAGTCTCTTTATTTATACTGCTCCTGAGCAGTGGAAAAGTTTTCTTATATCACTTACAATAACTTGAATGTACAGAGAGGAATAATTCTAGTCTCTTGTCTGTATCACTGATGCTGTATGTTGGACATATTAGAACATCACTATCTTAATTTCTGTAGCCCACTGGAACCATCACTTCCATCCATACTAGGATTTGAGAATAATGAATCTGCCCATCAAACTCAAAGCTGTGGAAGGGGCTTCATTACCTTACTTAGGTGCTGTGTTGTGAGTCTTAAAATGCAAAGGTTATTAATATAGTATACAAGTCAATCAATCTGCAAATACTGGCAGGAAATAATGAAAAACATGAAAATAAACAGTAAGGTGGCATCAGCAGGGATTGTATATATCACATGTGAATAACTTTTAAGGAGCAGGACTCAAAACGAGACAAACTTGGGGAACTCATTGACATAATTGTAAAACTCAGTTTCTTTGGATGTTGGCCTCTCCCTGACCTTCAGGTTTTAAAAACCTTACAATTAATGAGTTCTAAAATTAAAGAAATATAAAAAAAAAAAAATATCCAAGATAATATAAGCTTTCCAGAAAACCACATTGAACATTTTAATCTGGCAAAAAATACAATACAACTTAGATTTTTCTGATTTACACTGAAAGAAAACCTCTTTCCTTTTAAAATAGATGCACAAACAATGCTGTTATCATTACTCTAAATCAAACAAATATAGAAAAGCAGTAGCAGAAGAGACAATTAGAGGTCACATGCTTCACCCTTTTGTGCAGAGGAATGATCCATCCTGTTGCTCCTCAGGCTCTCTTTGTGCAGTTGCTAATTAAATGTACTTAAAATCTGCTATTTTTCTCTCTAAGAATTTTCTGTAGGGCCTCATGACTAGACCACAGAATTTGGCCACTGTTTTGTCCTAGATAATGCGTGCATTTCCAAGTAAAGGACTTAAACATCCTCATTATATAATACCAAGTATTCAGACAATAGAAGATAAATCTGTTGTCAAATGGCATTTCCAATTGACATTCTGTGAGACATTAGAAGTCGCTACAAACATCTTCAGAGCATGTGGGAGTCATGACATTAAAAATGACATAAAACTTATTATGCAGACAGAAAATAAACATTTTCTTCCCTTAAAGAATTTAAGATCGATGGATAATTACTTTGCTTGCCAAGGAGAGACTTCCATAATCAGTATAAATCATAAGGTCATTAAATTGGTAGGGCAATGAGAAATAAATCAATGCCCTGAAGATGACTAGTTGCAGGATACATGGCTGAGTGATATTTTGTGAAGACCATACTGTGCATCTATCTAGTTGGTTTGAATGTGTTAGAGAGTCTATAACACAGCTAGCTGAATAAGTCAAAGACCACCCACGTATCACCCAAAGGACTTACGTGTCCGTGGGACACTCAGGAAAATCTGTAGTTACTGCTCCATCTATCAGGGAATGCCTTGGCCACCTTAAAAAGGGATAGAAAAAGACACAAAAGGTTGATTCAATTCATTTTGTGTAATGTTTCTAAAACCAATGATATGGAGACAAAAGTGACATGCAGTCATAGTGACAGGAATGTTCTGTGTGCTCATCTTTCATAATTGGATTCAAATGACCAGAAAGTGACACTTCTCCCATAAGCAACCAGTTCTGTCGCATAGCCAAGTCTGATAAATTGTTTGGAATAAAAATCTAAAGAAATTAAGTCTTTGCCGTTTGTGACCTTTTAATACTGCAGGTTTATTAATAATACAGTCATAAAACTGAACATAATTAACATATGCAGCTGCAGAAAGGCAGTAAATAACTATTCTAAAATTGAAGTAAATTGTGATACGGGATTATCAATGGGATTTGCATTCTAGAGAATTGATTCAAGTCCATTTCACAACCTGGGGAAAATAAATGTGTATATCTAAAACCCACTTAAACGATTGTTTTCCCTGTGGATTCTGGACCTCTATGTTCTCAGTTACAATGTCTATATTGGTTTGGATTAACTCCACTAAAAATAATAAGATCATTCCAGATTTATACCAGTGTTTTTTTGTTTTAACATGCCTGTTACTATTGAAGTGAAAGGCAGGAATTTATGAAAGGCTGTTGTTCATGCAACATGATTCAAGTAAATGTATTTATTTAGTATGGGTAACAATGATATAGTAGTGATATAGTAGTTATATGACATTATTAATAAGCGTCTAATTGCTTTTGTGCTGTAAGCATTACAGATATGGGTAAAGATAAATTCCTTACCTCCAGATGTTTTAAGATTACAAATAAAAATAATAGGCTTGGCAAAATGATCCATTGTACAAACAAATAAAAATCATAAAATTAGCATAGTTTTGTTAGTCATGTATTGTAGCTAGGGTTTTATGTTTGTCTGTTGTTTTTCACCTGAGAAAGACATAATGGAAAGAAGAGACAGTCTGGATAGCCAGATTATAAACAGGGATTATATATTTATTTAATCTGAATCCCTCAAGTGTTACTGTTTGTTAACTAAAATAGGCACACATACACAGGTGTGTTAGAAACTTCAAGGCATTTATTGAAGTTGTTCACTGTCTGCAGATTGCCATGGCTACTATCAAAGCATGTAATTAAAAAAAGAGTGAACATGGCATCATTCAAAATTACAAACAATATTCCAGATTTTAAATTTGGACGTAGCCCCACACTTTATAAGAAGCCAAAGCAAAAACTGCATCAGAACTACATACAGGCTACTCAAAACTGAGATTAATTCTTCTGGGGGAAGCTGGTCAGTATCTTTCTGAATACAAACTAGATGAGTAAAGCAAAAATTTTATTTTACACATATTTCTAATGGCTGAATCTAGTTTAATATTCATTTATGTTTATATTTATTGGTAAATCTTCGATGGCAAATGAGTAAGAAAACAGTAAAATAGTTTCTCATCTGTCAAATTCTCTGATATTTAGCTGGTTTAGAATGAAGTACTCAACTATACTGAGGATTTCATGGCTATCTCTACTTCCCTGAATTACGTTGAGTTGACCTTCAGAAGAAAATCTGAATGTTTTGAATGTTGTGATAACGCAAGCGATTAGAAAATGCACTACAATGTCAACTGTGATTAGTTTTAATGTGTATTTCACTCTAGTAGTCACAATCATCTAGTAAATTTATTTTGCTGAACATCACGGAATGATGATATTCCTTTTATTCCTGGATTATATTCTGGATTCATATAATCACAGAATCATGAAATCACTAGGTTGGAAAAGACCTTTGAGATAATTGAGTCCAACCATATCTGTCCACTACTAAATAACATCCCTAAGCACTTCATCTACCTGTCTTTTCAATCCTTCCAAGGATGGTGACTCAACCACCTCCATGAACAGTTTTTCCAGTGCCTGGTAAAGATTTGGTGAAAAAAAATTTTCTAATGTTTAATCTTAACCTCCCCTAGCTCAAACATTTTTGGAATCAAGGCAATATCTTTTTTTTTCAGGTGAGACTTTAAAAGTTCTTTTTTTTCAAATCCGTGAGTATGAATAAGAGAAAAAGTTCATACCTTTTTGAAAAGATGAAGTCGTCATGCTTCTCTAGTGGTTTCTTAGAGAAGATATTGGGCCAGAATTTCATAAACAAGAGTTCAATGCTGTTCCATCAAATTGAATTCTTTTAATATAAGAAAAAAGTATACAGTCAGGAAGACAGTATACAGGGAAGGGAAACAGAATAGGCCTCTGAGCCATACGAAGTTTGAACTTTGTTGAATGCCTACAAAGAGATTTATTAAATAGTAGAAATAAGAGATTTAAAGATTTCAAAGTTTTGGCTGGATAAACCAGACCCGTAGTATTTGCTGCTGTTCATTGCTCTGTTGCTGCATACTTTTATAGAAAAGGGAAAATAAATTTTTGAAATCTTTTCAAATAATGACCTTGAATAGCTGTCTTGGACTTGAACACTTTCAGAGAAGTTTGTATCTTATCAGAACTGGGGAAAATATTCTTTTTTCAGCCTCACCATGGACATTTTCATTTCCATTAGCACTGTAAGAATAGAGAAGGGGAAGACCAGTGAATTGCCACAGACTGGCAGTTGTACTTAATCCTCATGATTGTGTGGTCTGTGCTCGGCATGACAGATAAAGAGGAGCTGGTCCTCCTGTTAAGGACCTCAACTTGGATATTTATGTGCAAAAGCTATGCAGAAGATTAGGTAATGTTTTTGAGTCTCCATTACTAAATGTATTTGGGCACAAATCAGACAGACCTTTAGGCTGGGAAGTAGATAAAAATAATTTTCCACCTCTGTGATAGTTCCATGCTGTTCATTTTCATATTTTCTAAAATTCCACAATGACCTGGTAAAAGAATCATAAATATGGCAGATGCATTTTCAATGTTACCTGGAGAAACAGATGGAAAGAGGGAATCCAAATCCATTTCTAATTTTATTTTGGGAATTAAAGTTGAGGATAAGAGGTGTTTTCCCTTGGCCAGGGAGGCGGAGGGAAAGGAGGGATAATACCAGCTGCTCTGTTACTCATGAAAGCAAGATCTCACTAATTCAATGTTCTTGTCCACCTACATACAGAGAATAATCATCTCCTAAAAATATTTATACATCCATACTGATTTCAAATAGAATACATGCTTCCAAAAATGTTATAAAGAGATGTATGTTCCAATAATGAAGGTTATAAAATATTTAAATACTTCCTCCACTTCTCTCAAGAGGAAATACCAAATAGCAAAGAGGAAGGAGATTCCAGCTTCTCTTGTTTTTAGTGTGAGGTTCTTATTCCCCTTTGCTTTATCACTCTCTTTTCCCAGAATAAAAACCTATTAGTATTTTGTGATGCATACCCTGATCCAAACTTCATACATATGTATTGCCATATGTTTCACACATCATATGCTTTCCTTACTTTCATTACAGGTTAAACATCAACACTCTTTACCCGTCATACTTATATACACATACTTTGTTCATTTCACACATCTTCCTGTGTTTGCAGAGTTGAATAGAGAAAGAAGTTAAGTTGACTATATATCTTAAGGGGAAGAAGAAATTCAAGCCATATCTAGGCATTTCTATGTCATCCTTACTCATTGCTTACTCAAAAAGTATAACATAAGATATGCAGTGACTGTATGAATATATACTAAACTCCCTTCTTGTGCAGGAGTTAAATTTCAGTCAAATTAAGAAAGAAAATAAGAAAGCCATCCCCATATTCTGTGAAAAAAGCCAACAGGAAAAAAACAGCTTGGTTGAACAGAGAGATCTTGAGTGATATCAAGAAGAAGAGAAATGTTTATGGGCTCTGGAAGAGGAGACAGGCCTCTTGGGTGGACTATAGAAGGGAAGTGAGATTGTGTAGAGAAAAAATCAGAGGGGCTAAGGCTCAACTAGAAATAAGATTGGCTAAGGCTGTGAAAGATAACAAAATTATTTCTATAAATATGTAAATAATAAAAGGAGGACTAAGGGAACCATACACTCCCTATTGGACGCAGAAGGAGCAACAATGACAGGGGATGAGGAAAAGGCTGAGGTACTTAATGCTTTCTATGCCTCAGTCTTTAATTGCAAAAAAAGTTGTTCCCTCTGAGTACAAACCCTGAAAACAGAGGAGAAAAACGAGGCTCCCTTGGTCTGAGAGGAAGTGGTCAGAGCCTTGCTAGCCCAACTAGACACCACAAGTCTATGGGGC
>WAAB01013988.1:21674-55570 GCA_013389865.1 Piaya cayana | reverse complement strand
CACACTTCCACCCAGCTTAGTGTCATCTGCAAACTTGCTCAGGGTGCACTCGATGCCTTCATCCAGGTCGTTGATGAAGACATTGAACAGGACTGGACCTAGCACTGAGCCCTGGGGAACCCCACGTGTCACTGGCCTCCGGCTGGATTTAACTCCATTTCCCACCATTCTCTGGGCCCTCCAGCCAACCAGTTTTCCACCCAGGAGAGTGTGCGCCTGTCCAAGCCAGAGGCTGACAGTGAGACACATTGTTTCTATCCTTTAACCATAGCTTTAGTTCTAGTCTTCCTTGCATTGTATGAAGACCTAAAAGAGTTTAAATAGCTCACAGACTCTACACTACCTAAGCACTACAGTCCCAAGAGAAAAGAAGCACACACAGACATCTGTACACACCCAGAGACAGACAAACATACATGTGTACAGGGGACAGGATGAGAGGGAATGGCCTCAAACTCCACCAGGGGAGGTTCAGGCTGAAAATTAGGAGAATATATTTCACAGAAAGGGTCATTGGGCACTGGCAGAGGCTGCCCAGGGAGGGGGTTGAGTCACCTTCCCTGGAGGGGTTTTAGGGACGGGATGACAAGATGCTGAGGGGCATGGGTTAGTATTTGGTAGGAATGGTTGGACTCGATGATCCAATGGGTCTTTTCCAACCTGGTGATTCTATAATACTATGAACAAAGGCCTGCTGCCTCTGGTTGAAGTCAAGGAAGCAGGTTAGGACCAAGACCTGGCACTGCCTGCATTTCCCAGCACCAAAACGCATCATACAAATATTCATAGGCACATGTGACTCTAGATCAACAATCAAAATTTTTCAAGTAGTATGTTTCTTTGTACCATAGCTAAGTAAATATTTCCTCTAAGCAGATTTCTTTCTCTTCCTTTAAGCCCCCCCAAAAAAGCTGTTGAATTACCCCTTTTTCTTTCCTTTGCTCATTCCTATAGCAAGAGTGGAATTGATTTTTGATACTATCCATTTGGTTTGTCACAGATCATCTTCCACTTCCCCCTGCACATTGCTGAAATATTACCCGCAAATGATTATTCCTATCACTGCAGTCACTGCTTAGCCTGGGGCAGGGAATTCTCCTGCAGCAAAAAGTGACTGCGTAATTGAAGGCAGAAACATCAGTACCTGTAGCCTGAAAATGCTAATAAACTACCAGAGGTCCCAGGAAAGTTAAATATTGGGAGGGATGTCAGAGCCAGTGTGATTTGTGGAACTCAACTACAAAAAGCACCTGCCTAAGGCACCGGCACGAGGAGGATCACTCTCCCTCTGTCATCCAAACATGCTGTCCGCCTGCCAGGATGAAGTTTCCACTGCAGCTTTGCTTACAGGGAGGCATTCAGAGCAGGAGGAGTGTGCTTGTAGTGATGCAGAGCTTGATTTTCTGGCAATAGATTTGGGGGCTTAAGACTGCTGTGTCAATGCTATAAAGGATTTTGAGTTTTCTGCAGCACAGAAGGGCTTAACTTAGAGTTGGTGTCAGGATTTCAGAGGCAGCTTTATACACATCTAATTTCCACACCTGATATTTAACAAATATGAATAATTTTTGATTATTCATAGAATCATAGAGTCACGTAAGCTGCAAAAGACTGTTAAGATCATCAAATCCAACAGTAAAACCAACACTGCCAACTCCATAAATAAAGTATGCCCATAAACACCGTGTTTACACATTTTTAAATTGCTCTAGGGATAGGGACAGCCCCTGCCAGTGCCTGAGAACCTTTTCAGTGAAGAAATTTTTCTGGATGTCTAATCTGAACCTCCCCTGGTGGAGCTTGAGACCATTTTCTCTCATTCTGTCACTTATTAATCGGGAGGAGAAACCAACATCCACTGCACTATAACCTCCTTTCAGGGACTTGTAGAGAACAATGAGGTTTCCTCTCATCCTCCTTGTCTCCATAAACAGCTTCAATTCCCTCAGTTGATCCTCAAAACACTTGTTCTCCAGACCCCTCTCCAGCTCTATCATCCTTCTCTGGGTGTACTTAAGCCCTTAAATGACTTTTTGCAGTGAGGGGCCCAAAATTGAACACAGGATTCATGGTGTAGCCTGACCAGTGCCAAGTACAGGGGCACAATTCCTTCTTCCACACCATTTCTTATCCAAACCAGGATTCTGTTTGCCTTCTTGGCCACCTGGGCTACTACTGGCTGGTGTTCAGTGACTGTCAGTCAGCACCTCTACGTCCTTTCCCACCAAGGAGCTTTTCAGCCTCTCTTCCCTAAGACAGTAGACTTGTTAAACCTCATACAATTTACCTCAGCCCACCAATCCAGGATGTCCAGATCCCTCTACAGAGCCCTGCCCTCCAGCAGATCAACACTCCCACTCAACTCAGTGTCATCTGCAAACTTACTTAGGGAGCACTTGATCCTCTTGTCCAGATCATCAATAAAGATATTGAACAGAACCATCCCCAAAGATTCTGAGAGCTCATTTAGAGACACTTTCAGATTTTACATCACTCTGAACGTCCCCCGCTGTGTTCTTCAAAGACACACAAACATACACCCATATTGCATATTTGGACTGAAAGATGATGTACAAAAATATATTCTCATGTAGTTTTGCTGGTTTCTTCCTCAGAAGTAGTGAATTCATTGCACACAAACAATCCCTACACACATACATGAGTGTACGTATGTATTTATGTCTATGTATATGCAGGAATGCGTGTTTATTGTGGCATATGTATGCATCCATTGGCATAGCCTGGGGGCATTACGTACATGTGTTGTACTATATGGTGTTACATTACATTACAGTTCATTATGTTTCAGGTGGTTTGAGCCCTGTGCAGCATAGCAGTTTTGCTCAAGTGAGGACTGAAAGCCACTTATAGTTAAATAGACAAATATTTTCAGTCCTCTGAAATTCTTTCCTTTTCATTCATCATTTTGGTGCTGCTTTATCCCTAACCTATTCCTGGCTTTATGTACAGCATGTGCCCTTGTGCTCAGAGGTGCCTGTGTACACACACACGTATGTATACATGGTTATATGCACACAGAGTGTTTCTATGTATGTAAACACAGGTATTTGATATGTATGTGCAAGCATGCCTACATATGCACATCTATACATCATTGAAAATAAGGAATAATTCCTTCTGAGTGTTGCTTTCCATGTGAATGCACAGCAGAATAAGGCACAACTGAGTATGGCATGAAGATTCAGCCCTGGGAACAGTCCCACAAAACATTGGCTGTGCACTAGCCTCATAATACCTTGTAGCTGAGCATGTTCCACGTCAGCCACTGCTAACCAGGGATAGGATTTACCCTTCCAATAAATACGGGTTCTATCGGAGCCATTATGTCTGTAAAGCTATATGATCAGATTGAGGTTTGAAGATCCAGACTCTGGATTTGGAAATGGTTGCTGCAGAGATACAGGACTGTATTGTGTGTGTAAGGAATCTGTGTGAGAACTGTAGGGAGCGAGAGAAGAAATTGTACATTAATTGTAATTTCTGTACATGCCTCCCTAGCAATTAACTCCACTTTTCCCTTAGGGAAACAGTGAGGTCTTTTTTCGTTATTTTAAAATGCTCTCTTTTCTTGCTTGCTTGATTCCTTTCTTTCCTTGCTTGCTTGACTCCTTTCTTTCCTTTAACAGAGTATCTCTAATCATTGCCTTGTGTCATTATCATTATCTCTTATTATGATCTTTAGTTACGATGTCAAAGATGAGAAAAATGAGCTCAGTTTTCTGGCATACTAACACATATTGATTTTAACAGCAGCTGCCACAAGACCTTCACATATGATGAATTGCTGTTAGACTCATGCAAAAAATACCCACACGAATAAAAATATTTACCAAAGAGAATAACCAGTGATTGCATAACTGCATTTAGGACACATCATTATATTGACTGAGAACCCAGGCAAACTCAGAGAGTGATCTTAGCACATACTAATATCCTTCAGGATAAGCATTAAGAGATCACATTAAAGATCCTGTTTCAGGTACTGATGTCACTATCTCTTGGTTTCTTGGGGGCTTCCTTTGCCTGGAAAAATGAAATGCACCAGTTTAGGCGCAAGGCATTCTGCCTCTGTCAGACCTCGTTGTTTTGAACATTGAGCAAATAGCGATGCCCCCAGCAGAAAAAGTGGAAGATATCCCTTCAGGAAGGGAGAAACATCACACATAAGCTCCTTGTGCTGCGCATCTTTGCCCCATCCTGGAGGCACATGCTGGCACCTAATCATGGGGCATGGTCCATTCCCATGTAACAATGAACTGGGAAGTACCCAGCCAGTGCCGTGGGCAGTAGAAGAGGTTGATATTCACAGCAGAACAGCAGGACTGCAAATACAGGCAAAATTTTTTTGACAGCCTCTTTCTCGAAAGCCTCAACCCCACAAGCACCAAGTGAGTGCACTCATTTCTGTGCAAAGTCCAAAATAAGCCATGTACTCATATATATGCAAGGTGGTAACTCAGGCTTTCTCACATGAAATAAGGTCATTGGCCCCTTGGAAGGAACCTGTGCCCTGCAGATTCACTGGGTAGGCATCACAGTTTCTTCTGAATGGTCTGTGTTGAGAGTATCTCTTCATGAGCTCTTTGAAAAGCCCACCATCTATCAGCTGTGGGGTTTTTTGCAAGTCCACCCAAATTTCTCTTGTTGTCATCTCATCAGCATTGCAGCTCCCAGATATGTAGACTCAATGACCTGATTATGAGAGTGAGAACAGTAGGAGCTGTTTCATTTAAGTAGTTTTTGCACCAGAGCCATTAGTAGGAAAAGCATGGATTCAACCCCTACATCAAAAAAAAAAAAAAAAAAAGAAGCCAACATCATAAAATATTTTATTGCAGGGTTTCTTTCCTATCCCTTTCTATTCTATAGACAACCTCATCCAGTCCTCTGTGAATTGTATTTTTTCAGCTTTCAAAGTGACCTCCTGTTTCTTACAGGGAGGGAGATATAATCCTGCTTTCTTTTCTTGTTTTCATCCATCTGCACCAGCCTGGCAACCAGCAAAAATACACATATAAAGATGTCTTAATCTTAAATATAATTAGATATAATACCTCACGCAGCGTTGTATGATTAGTAAAATATATGATCATTAGTTATTAGATTAATGTGTCTACTTGTGTAACTGAAAGCCATTTGCAGCCAGAAATGAAATAGCTCAATTTGCTGTAATTGACTTATCTCCCATAGAGATTAGTACACTTGCTGCTGGAGAAGAAGGTTTCTTCAAATGCTAGAAGCAGCTGTGTGGAGAAGCTGGATTCTGTTTTCTTTGGAAAGCCCCTACCCCGCTGGAGGCAGAGATATCTGAGGCAAGGTCTGGAGGATCAGTAGAGTAATTAGGATCGCTGAAATAAGAACTGCTGCATTTAAAGGGAGGCAGCACATGACGATGCCATTTCCAGGAACCTCCTAGGGCTGCCATTGGGTGACCCTAGGAGATGCAACCACCTTTTACTCTCCCTATGCACTGGTCCTGATCATGCTGGTGCAAATGAGGAGCAATTTCACAGGCTCCATCTATAAGTAATGGTTGGGTCCTCGCACACCCCAGCAAAGGGCTCCTTGACAAGTGCTGAGCCTGTGGCAGCCCCGGCATGGTCGCAAACCATGGTGGGGCTGGGCAGGGTATCTGCAATGCGGGTCTCTTGTGTGAGCTCTCGCTGGCACAGGGAGCTCCTCCCAGGGGTGCCAATAGCAGCTTGATGGGTGAACACGCACGGAATAGGCAATTGGGAGCACATCTTTACTGGTGAAGCAGGATTATGCCCTTAAATTATCTACTGACACCTCTGACATTGTGAGGTGCTGTGGGGCTCCACAAATCTCAACTTTTNATTTATTTTTTTTTAGCCACAGCAACTAAGCGAACCGTTCAAATTGAAACACTGAAATGAACCAAGCTGAACAATAAACTAAAACATGCCTAGAGCAAGTTGAGCAATAAACAGGTTTTTAATTTTTTTTCCCCTTCCATCTCGGTGGTGTCTGCCTCTGATAGATGATGTGACAATGGAAGAATCCTCAATAAATTCTAAATTCTGAATACTAAATCAGGGAGCAAGAACAGACATGTGAGACGCCATCCCCGCTCACAGTGGCTTTTCTGCTGTGATACCAGGAAGCTGCTGCCCCATTGGTCTGGGATGGAGGTGCAGACAGACAGAGGGAGTTGCACAGGATCCAGGTGTGATGGTTTTATCTTACCTGCACTCAGCCCCAGTCCGTAACCCAGGTGTGGCAGAGGCTTTCCCCACTGTATCCTGGCTGAAGTCTCAAAGGGAAAATGTTATTCATAGATTTTAAGGCCAGGAGGGGATATTTTGCTCCACTCTGACCTCCATTATAACACAGGCCAGGGAATTTCACAGAGTGATTTCTGCAGGAGGAACAAAGGAGAGTGATCAGCTACTGTGGCATTTTGCCTAGTGCAAGATATAAAAGTGCTATGATTTTTACTAAGGAAAGCTACAGAGAAAGAGGAGCTGTGAGGCAGGTACTGAAGGAAATGAAAGTCCTGAGCTAAAATTCTGCTAAGAGCAGCTATGCAAACTTAATGTTGTATGCTCTTTTGTACCTTGTCAGGGGGCTGAGTGTTATAAAATGTTTGTCCTTGCAAAAACTGCACAGTTTGGGAAGACGAAAGAGTTTTTTTTAAGGCACTGTCACAGTCTTTGCCTTGCAAGGATCTAAACATGAAATAATCCAACAAGATATGTGATGCAATATGAAGCAAAATGCTTGTTGTCACACAATGTGTGACACCCTGGGACAGGCTTGAACACCGAGATTCAGTTTGCAGCCTGCTTTGAAGAGAACTGAGATATATTTTGCCTTTGTAGCACCTTTTATCTTCAAGCTGTCCTGACTGAGTTGGGATACTGCAGATTTTCTTTCTCAGATGTGGTGCAGCCTCTTCAAAAAAGCCATAAATTTCTGCATAAGATGCTTTAATATTTGGTGCAGATTTTTAACATGGATTTGTTTTTCGCTGCAGCTCAGCCTACTTACATCTGTTTATTTACTATGTGGCTCCCCGTGGAACTTGTTCATATCAAGAAGTTCTCACTTTCATCCAGTGAAACTTCTGGTTCAGTTGGGAAAAATCCACAACCTATCTGGAGTCTTACTTTGAATTATTTTCCTGTCACCAAGCTTGCAGCTCAGCTTGAAACTGACACTGGCAAATGTACATGAACAAAGACCAGATTTGCAATTGAAACCACTAAGCTGTGCATGGCCCGCTGAATAACCCACTGCAGAGATAAACTCGAACTTAATAGTTTAAGCACTCAGCTTCCAACCCACACTTCATCATGGTGCTGGTCTGATCAGGCCTGAGGCTCTCATTTAACTCATGAAAAGTGGAGCTCTCTGAAGTTCAGAGCCAGTTATTTTTGTCTAAACTCAGTCTGTAGGTCCAAATTAGTCTTTGCAATCTGTCTACACAGGTAAACTAGACTGACTTGGCTAAGTGTTACTATTCTATGATTCCATGAAACATCACCAGGGGGTCAGTGTTGAGCTCTCAAGTTGGCTTGACATGGTTCATTGGAGGAAAAAAAGTCTAGCCCAGCTTACAAACTAATGGATGCATTTATAAAACCCAGAGTGACAGCAAAGAATTTGGGTCTGTCTACTTCAGGAATATCCCCATGGCTTCCACATATTGCTTTGGTGTGGTTAAAATGCATTTACAGACAATGACAAACTCAACTAGGCACCGTTATAAACTCGATAAATAAGCTGTCATGCCAAATGCAGATTACTTGTAGGTTATTTCAGACTACTGCTGCCATCAGCTCTGCTGCCAGACCTTCTGAGGGTAACCCAGGCATTATCAGATTTATTACTTTTTTCCTCCTCCATTTCTCACAGCCAAAAGCATCAACCAGTTCAGTGACCATCACCATTCCCTTCTTATTCTTTCCTTCTTTGCACTTTGTCTCCCTCTCTGCTCTGCACTGCTCAGGCCTCACCTTGAGGTGAGTTTTGGATACCACAGGATAAAAAGAATCTAAAGCTACTGGACAGCGTCCAGACGAGGCCATGAAGTTGGTGAAGTGTTTAGAGGGGAAGTCCTATGAGGAGTGGCTGAAGTCACTTGGTCTGTTCAGCCTGGAGAAGAGGAGACTGAGGGGGAACTTCATTGCAGTTCACTGCAACCTCATAAGGGAGGGAGGGAGGAGGAACAGGAGCTGAGCTCTTCTCTCTGGACACCAATGACAGGATCTGAGGGAATGTCAGGAAGATGTGCCAGGGGAGGGTTAGGTTGGACATTAGGAAAAAGTTTTTCATCCAGAGGATGTTGAAGCCCTGGAACATCTCCCCAGAAAAGCAGTCACAGCACCAAACCTGACAATAGTCCAGAAGAATGTGGCCAACACCCTCAGACACATAATGTAAATTTTTGGGTGTCCTGTGCAGAGACAGGAGCTGGACTCAATGATCCTTGTTGGTCCCTTCCAACTCAAGTCATCTTGTGATTCTGTGGTTCCACAAAACACCTTTGAAAATTAACTACCATATCCACAGGGTGTGAAGGGAGAGACAGTTTTTACAGCTGGCTGGAGATGATGCCCTATAATAAAGTTCTCGTGCTGTGCTGGGTTAAACAAGAACAAGCACCATGAGAAAGATAGTATTTCCAGTCCTGTTTTCAGCTGGGACCCTGAGGAAGTGGAATTATCAAGAAAGCAGGGATGGGGCAATACCAGGAGCTGAACCCACATGTTCCTAATACTCCTCCTGCTCCCTTCAGTCCAGGGTTACTCAAAAGCAAAAGCCACTTTTCGTTTTCCTTTGGACAAGTGGGTGGTTCAGTAGAGCTAAGACATTGGAAAGAAAAGGGAATGGAGATTTTACAACTGCAGAGCTGATACAGCTGGAGATAAAGGCTCTGCAAGCTCTGGTGCCACAATCTTTATTACAAGGACGGCGTATATAAAAAAAGAAACACAGCATGGTTTCCAGATAGATAAAACAGAGCTAAAAATCTGGCAGACAGAGCAGAAATAGCTGATTTTTAACTCAAGGGTGGCAAAAAGGAGAAAGTTAATAGAAAAAAAAAAAGGAAAATAAAGTAATAACAGATGAATTGCATGGCATGGGCTTGCCAGGTAAAGGAGGGGTTGGGGGCTCCTGCTCAGTCTTAATTTATGCTAAAAAAAATGCTCGGCACTGTAAGATACCTGTCAGCTCTGCCCAAGGGGCTGAGAGAAATTTGGGAGCGATGTGGCAGGCTGAGGCTTTCCTCCACTTGCCCAAGGCTGGTGGAGAAACATGAGAAAACAACGTAATGCGTTGCCACCTGAGAGCCCTTCTTCTTGCTGGGAAACAGGTAGTGAGCTGCCTCTCTCTCCCTGGTGTGAGGTGTGTTTCCCAAGAGGACAAGAGTCATGCGTAAAGAAATACAGAAGAACTGTGAGGAAGCTGCCTTGCCCTCTGGAAGCTGTGCTTTATTCATCTGAGATTAAATAAATTCAATAAATTACCTGGCATTGGCTGGCTCTGGTGAAAACAACCTCAGTTTCTGAGCACAACACCACAATGCACCTCTGAGTAACCATAAGCACTTCATTACTTCTCCTCTTCATGATGTTTGCATGGTAAAATCTAAATTAACATCATTCTAGGGACTATGACCATCCCTGGTCACTTTCCTACCCTTCAATGTGACAGCAAAGCATGTTTGTCCTTCCTCCAAGACACTGGTAGGAAGACCTCTGCAACCTTTTTGCCCTAGCGGAACACATTTCTACTTTCTCCCATGGGTCTGTGAGGGGTCTAATAGCTGATAATCTCTCCCAGATGCTCAGGGAGATAAGATGAGACCAAATGAATTCAGAAGATGCTTTCTGAGATGCCCCTCCCAGCTTGTTCCATTCACAGGTAACACACATTGTGAAATGGAGGTGATGTTTAATAGCCCTGGAGGGATCCTTCTTCCATGCATGTATCTGGTTACTTTCTTAACCCACTTATAGCATTCGGCTTCCAAAACCTAACCTTGCAATACACAAAATAGCTATCTCTACTTTTTTTAAGCCTCCTACCTAGTGAAGACACAGGTTCTTGTAAGAAGAGAAATCATAGAATCATAGAATTATTTTGGTTGGAAGGGACCTTAAAGATCACCCAGTTCCACCCCTGCCATGGTGTAGTGGTTTGATTTTTGGACTCTCCTGAATAGCCAGGTTGTGGCTGAGGAGGAACTACATCTTCCAGTATTCCATGCGATTTTCTGCGTGAATCAGGGTGTGTTGGGGGGTTGGACACTCCTTTTCCGGCTCCCTCTCGGGTTCTGGCTCTCTCTTGGTCTCCTGTGTGTGTGTTGGAAGGTCTGGTCTGTGTCTGTTTGTGTGTGCGGGAGTCAAGCTCAGTGAAGCTTTGTGGACTCCGTTAGTGGCATTGGAGTGCCAGGTGAATTAATGAAGTCCTCCCATCTGAGGAGAGTAATGATTTATTTTCTCTTGTTAGCTTTTATTGATCTGTTTCTGTATTCTTATTTCCCTTCGTGGTGGGGGAGAGGTTTCTTTCTTTTTGGGAGTCTCTAGAATATGTGTAGATGGTATTTTAGTTGCATATTAGTGTTAATATAAATGAACATATAATCTTACAGCCTGTGGTATGCTTGTTTTCAGTATTTTCAGCCTTTCTTTCCTCCTACCCTTTCTCCCTTGGGCTTGTACAGGGGGTCGGTGGTGGAAGGAAGGAGGGCTGCAGACGCTGTGAGGGTTTTGGGAGGATTTTTGCTGAAACCATCACACATGGGCAGGGACACCTCCCACTGGATCCCATCCATCCTAGCCCTGAACATGTCCAGTGACAGAGCATTAAGCCACTTTGGGGAATAGTTAACAACTATTTCCTATTATTTTTCCTTGTGCTTTTCAGGGATGTGCATAGCTCTATCAAATTCATCTTCAATTTCCTCTTCTCAAGACTACAAAACTGCAAAGGGATCGTCCATTTTTCTATTCATAATTAACTAACCCTATTTGTGCAGATCTGAGTATCCTGCTTACACCTTGACTCTAGTCTCTGTGCTGTATCTGCAGTCCAATCTGGACAGCTGGCTCAGTAAAACACCTCAAAGAGTGCTAGATACTTGTGATATGTAAAACTCATTCCAACCCCTAATCTGTCCAGTATTGCCTTCGACAATATCCTTTCCAGGGCCAGAGCAATCAGATTGCCAACTAGGATCAAGGAGGTTTTTAGGAGGTGGGTGTTTGTCTCTTCTCCCCAGTAGGGCAAGAGAAGATGACCTCAAGTTGCACCAGAGGAGGTTCAGATTAGATATTAGGAAAATAGGATATCAGGCATTGGCATGGGTTGCCCAGTAAGGTAGTCATCATCACCCCAGAGGTATTTAAAAGACAGGCATATGAGGTGCTCAGAGATATGGTTTAGTAATGGACAGGTATGGCTGTACTCAATGATCTCAAAAATCTCTTGCAACCAAATAATTAGATGATTCTATGACCTCTTATTCTCACTGATCCCTCTGTAGAAGTCTCATGGGCTTGAGCCTTCTTTTGTTCCATGTTTTATACAGAGTTGTATAGGATACACTTTTTCTGTACCACAAAGATAAATGAAGATATAATACTTTCTTCTCCCTTAAATTTATAGGCTCATATTTATTGCTTTTGATTTGACAGGATTAGTCTCATACTTCAAAAAATTTAAAGCAACTCTACTAGGTATAGAAATTCAAACTGTCAATACAGGAATTAAGTTGTTTAATAAAATATCAATCCCTCCAGCTGTCCATTCCCCACTGTTATGGTCTTTCTCTGTGAGCTCCTCTATCCAGGATGAGTGAGGTGCCAAACACTTTCTTCCCATAGGGCATCAGAGTCCCAGAGGTAAAGAGCAATGAGAACTGGAAGATGAACTATGCTGAGACAGGAAAGAATTCAAAATGTCATAGAGGAAGAAATAAGATTCAGACAAGACCACATGAGTGGTAAAATCAAAAAACAATACCCATTTTACAGCTGAACAAATATGTGTGTATTTATATATTTTGGCAGTAACAAAGCAGGGTGATTGCAGGAGGTAAGAAGGTAAAAGTTAGTAGTGGAATTCATCTAATCCAAAGAGAATCTATTACCAGAGACACTTGAATAAGAAGTTAATTATCCTTAGCTCTTCAACTGGAGTTGGCACTTGTCAAGCTAAATCACCTGCTAGAGAAGAATCTCTTTATTTCTTATTTACACAATTATATTTAAAATTGCATAAGTATTTCAAGAAGTTAGAAAAAAGGTGGGAGCAGATCCATGTCAATTGAGAAGGTGCTCCAGCCATAAAACAGCAAGAAGGGTTGAAGATAAGAACAAAGAGTCACCTGGAAAACTTCTAAATTTCCTCATCGAGGGTCCCTTTAGATTAATTTTCTCTCCTTTCAGTACCAAGGAACATTTTTCCTACTACTAAAGATATGGAAGACCTTACTGTGTTGTTGTAGTGTATATTAATAATAATACCAACAATAACAATAACAGATACCAAAGATACAGCACATTGGTCAGACATGCATTCTCTGAGTACTCCACTAATACTCTTCTTGCTTTTACTAGTTCCAAAACGATCTTCATGTATCTCTTCCAAAGACAATGAGTTGTGCAAACAATACACAGTGCTGCCTCTGGAGGGAAATTCCATGGTGGCAATGCGTCTGAATACTTCTGAAACAGTTATCTAGTGTGGTAAACTCCTTGCTTTATTGTGTCAGTCATACTCGTGGGCCTGGTTCAACATATTGTGCTTTAAAATATTTCTTCCAATGAAGACAACACAGAGTTTTTTTAAGCTGTCAAGAAGGCAGGAATCTATTTCTTCCAATGATAATTATTAACTGTGGGTAATTATCCTCACTGAGAAAAATATATGTTTTGTTTCCAATTTGACATCTTACAGCTAAAGTCTTCAGTTCTTGGTTCTTGTTACAACCTTCCTCACCAGATTGAGGAGTCCTTTTGTACTCACCAAGGTATCCAGGAAGGAAATACGTTCTGTCATCAATACTCCTCTATTTCTTTCTGATAAGCCAAATAGATCATGTACCTTCAGCTGTTCACTATTGGCCAGCCTTACCTTTCTATTATTTGAAGCTCACTTTCTTTAATAAATGTACCCTGAGGTCTTCAAACACTGTAAACAAGGTCACACAGCACTCAAGAGGCAAAACAGCTCATTAAAGGTGCCAAAACAACACAACAGGGGGACTTGTGGCTGAAAACAGACTAGACCTTCAATTTGACCTAGTGTGGTTGATCTTTTCACATCATTTGATTGCACTCATCACACTTAGTGCTGTATCTTTCTTGAGATGTCGCTTGGAAGCTCTAATCCCAACAGCACAACTGTCAGCTCATTGCCACCAGCATGAGCCACCTACATTGATTTAAGAGGTGGAGGGCTCATCACTGTCACAGTTGGGTGCTCTAATTATTCTGAGTCCAGCTGGAAAATATCTGTAAATACAGACCAGGCTGAGCTGGTGTGTTTTGAGTGCAGTACAAGGTGATAGTGCTGCCAATTATTGAGTTATGGCTGATGTTCAAGAACCTGATGCTGCAAAACTTAGATCTCATCCTCAAGTTAATATCATCAATATTGCTAAAGGCAGAGCAAAGGAACAAGGCTGTAGTTTATGTTAAATCAGCTCAAACTGCCAACAGATTACTTGAATTAGTACACAAAGAGCAGATGAAACATATTCATTTTGTTAATAGAAATGCTTGCTATATTAGCCTCTTTTTTGCTTATTATTCATAATATTTTTTCAATAATACAGAAAATAAGTTTTTATTTTTAAAATGCAATCAAATCATATTTTCTATTAAAATTTTAATATCAAAACAAATTAACCAATGCAGCAGATTACACATTAGTAATGTAGTTCTAACATAATTCATGCTCCTCTCAATTCTGTTATGAACTATCACATTGCTAAAGTGCAGCAGTTCATAACATATTCTTAAGGGGAAGTGAAATGTCTTTTTTTTTTATAAGGAAAATAGTGAATTAGACAAGATATTCCAATAATAACAAAATATTGTTGGTCTTGATTTTCAGATGAAAGTATTTTAAGATAAAAACAAACCCAAATCTTTTCTGACTCTGCTCACCTGCTGAGAGCGATGGGCTTCTCTTTTTCCAGATGAAAAGATGACTGTTTCAGGGTAAAAAACAGAAGACCTACAGGATAGCTGCAAGAAGTTGAGAGTCTCTGTTGCAAAAGCAGCATCCACTGTTCTAGAGGCATGGAAAATCCTATTAAATGGATATATCAAAGGAGAAACACTTGAGTGTGCTTTTGTGCAAGAGGCCTGGTGGAGTGATTCTTTCCCAAATAGAAGTAGTGGCTGAAATCAGAGTCAGTGGTACCCTAAAAACTTTTCCAGGTCACTAAGCATGATCTGTCCACCATAGTCTTGTCTCCTCCATCCCTTTTGGAGGCAGTTGCTGACTCACAGCTTGCCAAACCTGGTGAAATAGGCCAGCTCAAGTCACTGAGGTACCTGAGGTAGTTCCCACAAAGCCAACAGAGGCTCACATGGTGGCAGGAACATCACTGTAAAAAAAAAATAAAATCATAGAATCATAGAATCACTAGGTTAGAAAAGACCCACTGGATCATCAAGTCCAACCGTTCCCATCAAACACTAAACCATGCCCATCAGCGCCTTGCCCACTCGTCCCTTAAACACCTCCAGGGAAGGCAAATCAACCACCTCCCTGGGCAGACTCTGCCTGTGCCCAATAATCCTTTCCATGAAATACTTTTTCCTAGCATTCAGCCGAAACCTCCCCTGGTGGAGCTTGAGGCCATTCCCTCTCATCCTGTCCCCTGTCCCTTGGGAGAAGAGCCCAGCTCCCTCCTCTCCACAACCTCCTTTCAGGTAGTTAGAGAGAGCAATGAGGTCTCCCCTCAGCCTCCTCTTCTCCAGGCTAAACAACCCCAGCTCTCTCAACCATTCTTTACCAGGTAGCCACAAGTAGACCACACTGCTCAGTTACCCTAACAAGAAACAGAAGAGAGTAGGTTTCAGGCTGGTAATGAGCAATATGATGAATACAGCCACCTACCCATCAGAGTCCTGCATTGAGCAGAAGAGTAGAAGCTGGATACAAGTCTGGGAAGTCTGGAATTTGGTCCCTTGCTCAAATATATTCTCTCTGGCCAAGACATGGACCTGGACAGCTCTGCTTTGCCAGTAGGATCTGCTGACCTGTACATCCAAAGTCAAGATCAAGTTTTCAGCCTTTTCTATACTTCAAGTAGATGGCCTCTATCTCCCAACCTGAACCATATGTGCTGTTAGTTACCAGTTGATGATTGTGGTGCTAATTAAAACATACTAAGAGACACACTATAAACGTGCACAGCACATGAAGGAAATTAGCCAAGTGAGCTTGTCTCTTTCATTGTGCATTTATTATGATGCTCCTTGGATGATGTTTTTAAATGAATTTTGAATAGTTTTCTTAATTTGTTTTATTCAGCTTCGTGGTAACAAAACTGCCAGAGCCCCACAGGAATGATTCGGAGAAATGCAATATTATTGGAACATGTCTCCTGGTTTCCTTACTGCTTACTTATAATTAAGCTTTATTGAGGTGTAAAATGAATAACAATTTAAAAAAAAAAAAATGTTTATTGATCCAGGTGCAAATTCACAGATATTCCAGAAAATTTGTTTTTCCATGACCTCAAAGAAACATCATTGATTTCTACCAACTCTGCTAAGGCACTAAGTCACCATCCTGCTTAGCCATATACCCCAGTGGGACATCTCTTCAGAACCACTTACCGTTGCTTACCCTACACAGATGAGAGGAGAGAGTATTGCTGTTTTTCTGCATGGAAGTGAGTGCACAGATATTAGCTGCAGCTACTCCCGGTAGCACAAAGAGCTGGGTACCAAAACTCACCTTTCCTTGCCCTTCGTGGGAATCAAGGCCCTACTGTGAAAAAAAAAAAGTAGGAACTAATACCTTGCCTATTGCTGTATTTCCCTGTTTAGGGGACTGTTGCGATGCAGACATCTATCATAGATATAACTAAGGTTTAACGAGTAGGAAAAAAGGGGTAAGACATAGGAAAGGATGGCAGACATACCCACAGTGAGAAGGTTCTCATAGACCTTGATTTAGCCTGATTTTAGATATTAGGGGAACCTAGAAACACCTCAAACACCACCTTTAGTGCATCACTGATTCAGGTTCTGCCTTCCAGCTCTTGGTTTTGGTAGCTTTTTGATTGGGGAATATTTGTCTGCAGCATTCACAGATGTGGCTGGTTTACATCATTGTTGGTGTTTTTCAGTTTCTTTTTTTTTCAAGGAAGGTTTTCTTGGCAGGCAAATAAAGCATGACTGCACCTTCAAATGGATTTCCCAACCTATGACGTGGTTCAAAGCTAAATCCCACAGTGGTCAGCCAGCCTTCTGCTCAATCTGGGATTTTAGCACTTACAGCATCCATTTTACCACCATGCCACTCCCTGGAACATGGCACTAATGGATTACTGTGCATTACGTCCCTCATTACTGCTTAAATATTTATCAGAACATTATGTATTTAGTGGCTGGGGGAGAGAGACAATTCTGCACTTCACCATGCAAAAGGGTTAAATACAGACTGGATAAACCTCTGTGACTTAAAAAAATTGATAAAACAGATACGGAGATTAACTTGAGAATGCGTTATTTACAGATAAATAAACATTCAGCTGCATAATCCCCATCTAGGATTTCCCCATACGACAAACTACTAAAGTCAATATTTCACATCCATGGTCTACATTCATACTGCAGCAAAACAGAGAAAGCTGGTGATTCTTACTGTACAGAAACAAGCAAACAGAACTGGTTGTTCATCTGACACAGCTTCCTAGCCTGGAACTGGTGTCCGTGGAAATATTTGGAGGAGTTTGTTAAAGAGTGGGTTTGCTCTGACTGCAACCTGAAGGTGTCTGAGACACTCATATGTCCACCTTTCCTCTCTATTAGTGAAAATCTCCCTGCCTTTTTCAACACTCTGATTCCCGACTTTTGGCTTTTTAAGCTTATACATCCATAAAAAACAAGCTAGCAAGATGTTTCCACAGGGTTCTATCACATCTGTACTATCTAGGTGCTGTCTACTACTGTCTACCTATACTGCAGACACACGCAGGTACATAAACTAGGGAAAGAAAAGCAAGAAACCAATGTCTAAAGTAAACAAAGCAGTTTCTATTTGCATTTCAGCAGGAAATAATAACCTGATGCTAACCTAGAGCCCACTACCATCACTTCCATTACTGCAGTGGTCCACATGCTACACAGATGTAACATGTACATCACCATAATGACAGGTTTATTTATAGTTAAAAACTTTACTTAAGTTTGGGGTTTTAGCAGACAAAAGACACCAGAAAACCCAGTTGTTCATGGAATTCAGCCAATGTTTGTCTCATAAAATAAGTTCTTAAGGTAACTTATACTGGCACTGTGAAATATTGTTCATTATAACGGAGCAGCTGAGATAATGTTGTTTTCTAATTTCCCTTTCTCAGTCAGAAATTAAATAAAAAGTCATGTCTAAATTACAATACTGGATTGAACGCAGACAAGGACCCCATGCGGGGAGCTTATGATATATCCTTCCCACGTTTTATAGCCATTAAAAAAGATTATAGGATTTTTTTTCCTTTTCTTTTAGGCCATTTACATTTGTTCTGAACTCTCACTGTGTTTTATTTGAAGCTCTTAAAAGTGCCAATGTACATAATAAGTCAATCAAGAAGTTAAATTAAGAAAAAAAACAAAAACATATTGACTTGTCTATACCAAACATGCACTTGGAAATCTGAACTCCGCCACCTAATGACTTACTGGCTTCACAATAAATATAACTGAGCAGGGATGTCTGGATTCTTCTGTGCAGGGAAGGACATTTATAATCCAATTAAGAGGTTTTCTGATATATCTCAGCACAACCCAAATAATGCAGTGCTCTGAGCTCTTCCCTACAAATACGCCCATTAACATCTGCAGAAACACTCCATGAGGGCTTCACTCCTAGAAAAATTTGCCAGCCTCAAAAATCCTTTCCTTGTTGTTACTTTTCCTTGTTACTTTTGTAATTGTTGGTTGGTTTGTGCTTATGGGGTCACAGAGCAGATCACCACGTGTCTCAGCGCCTCCCCCATGCCCCTAACTCCTCTGTCACCCTTCATCTGCTGTCTCCTCTCTTCCTGGAGACCCCAAACTCCTTCTGCATGGGGCTAAGCTCTAGCAGTTTGGTTTGCATGGTTACCCAGCTGCATTCTCAGCCATTTGTCAGCCACCCAGCATCCTGTGGCCAGTATCTTCCTATCCCGCTGCTCTTCTCCTCCTCTTGCCTGTCGCCTTCTTCCTCCCAGATGTGGTAAATCAATCAAGGTCATCTTATTCTGCCATTGTTCTTTTGAGTCTATAATGGATTCTGAACACTGCAGAAAGTGTGTCTTCTTTTTTAAGTATGCAGATTTTTTTTACAGCTTTTGAAAGCCAAACCTCTTCTCCCATTCTCTGTTTCAAGACCATCACACTTTGTGACTCCAGCAGCTCTCCTCAGAACTTGTAGTATGAAAGGAGCTTGAGAGTGTCTTTCCATGAGGCTTCATTAGCCAAAGCTGAGATTTAACTCCCTTTCGCACCTGAATGGCATTTCAAGCCACACCAGTCAGCTGGGTTCTCTTGCAGCCAGAAAAGAGAATAAGGTAGATCTACAGGCAGATTCCTCCAACAAAATTGTATCACCTATGCTATAAATAAACTCCCTTCCCACTGGAAGCATCTCTTTATTTCCATTTATTAGGAAGGCATCCTGGGCTACTAGTTTATTCTCACCTATCTGACTTCAGAAATGTGGGCACCTACCCTAAGTTTTCCAACATAATACGAAGAAATTCTGCTATTGGAAGTGTGGCTTCTTGGACCAACCACAGAGCATGGTTACTGCACAAAGCAATCATAGCATTAATTCAGCAAAGTGAAGGCATTGGGAAAATACTAATGCTTTTGCTGGAATTTAGCACCTTTTCCTTCCTGTAGCCTGCATATCCTAGTGAAACAATTGCCATGTTCACTCCAGAAGTGGCTGAATTCCAGTGGAAGGTGAAGCGTTCCTGCATGTGGATTCCTGGACCTTGTTCAATGAACACAAAACTTTAATATTGTGTTTGGATTGCTGCAAATGGAAGGTGCTGTGTTACCCTAATGCAATTTCTGGGAATACAAGCCCACTCTATACCTCAGGGTTCAATTAATTAAGGAATATTAAATGCAGTGTAAGGTCTTCCTCCCAGCAGCACAAACACCTGCACTTCATTGTACAACTTGTCCCTCTCCTGATAGCTACAGAGCTAAGACTCATCCAAAACCTATTAAAGTCCATGGAAGGATTCCCATTTACTTCAGTGTGGCTTGGACCAGACACCCAGGCAACATCATAAGGGTAATCAACCTGGAAAGTAAATCACAGCTAATTCACAACTGGGAAAACTTGGAATAAGTAAATCAATTGAGCTCCAAGCCCTAGACATTGAATAACTCAATATAGTGTGAACAAAGCATAGTAAAGGCCTTCAATTATAAAACCTTTGTGAGGCTGCACTCCAGAGATGTTCCTGTCTCTCATGGAAGCATGATGACCTGTAGCTCCAGTACTGCTTAGTTTTGTTATTCTAAGCAGAAGATGTTTCAGCCTGCAGAGGAGGTTTTTGTGCTAATCTTTCAGAAAACCACAGATTTTCAGTTCCCTAATTCATGTGTCAACAGGTTTCAATATGCATTGACAGTGGGAAAATGAAATAACCTTGTTTTGAAAAACCATCAGACCAGCCAATTAATTATCTGGTCAACTGTCTATGTCTGATTAAAAGGTCAAGGAATGAGTAGGGTGGTAACAAAAGTGAGATCAATTCATTTGCTCTAGAGTAGTCCCCAACAATACCAACCCATGATAATGCATCATATAGTGGACTAAAATCAAATACCTTGTCTAAATTAATTCCTTGAGCCTTGTGCTTTAACACATGTTTGCCACTAAACAAAAGCTATGGAACCAGCAGAAGCTGTAGATCACTCTTTTTCTCAAGGAAAACCTGTATATAAAAGAATCAAAACAGCAAACACATGAAGCTGTAGTCAGCTTCAGGTCAGTCACTCAGATTTAGGTAGCTGTCTGACTCAGCGAGGTATCTAGGTTTCCATTATAACCCATGAGACCATGTGGAAAGCAACTTAGCTCACCCAAGAGCTCAGCTTACCCAAGAGCTCAGCTTACCCAAGAGCAGACCTGTCCAATACTCAGCCAAATACATGCTACAATGATCACACTGACTGCAGTAAGAGTGCAGACTCCCAGGTCATATACAGAGAGCTACATACAGGGAACTTTATTTGGGATGATTCCTCTCTTGTGAGACTTCATCTTGAGTATTGCATCAAGGTCTGGAATCCTCAATGTAAGAAGGATAAGGAGCTGTTGGAAGGGTCCAAGGGCTGGAGCACCTTCCCTGTAAGGACAGGCTGAGAGAGTTGGGCTTGTTCAGCCTGGGGAAGAGATGGCTCCAAGGAAATATTATAGCAACTTTCCAATACCTGAAAGGAGCCTACAGGAAAGCTGGAGAGGGACTATTCATAAAGACTTGTGATGACAGGATGAGGGGGAACAGGTATGAACTGGAGAGGAGAACATTTAGACTAGACATTAGGAAGAATTTCTTCACCGTGAGGGTGGTGAGGTACTGGAGCAGGTTGTCCAGGGAAGCTGTGACTGCTCCATCCCTGGAGGTGTTCAAGGCCAGGTTGGATGAGGCTTTGCATAACCTGATCTAGTGGGAGGTGTCCCTGCCCATCACAAGGGGGTTGGAACTAGATGATCTTTAATGTCCTTTCCAACACAAACTATTCTATGATCCTATGATTCTGTGTTCTCACCTCTGGTTTGCCTGATATTGTACCTGACTAGGAGAAAGTATATTTAATGTCAAGGTATTTATATATTTCACACTGAATAATGGTCTCAGTAAGAAGTTGTCATGTTTTTCAGCACCCCACAGTCTGACTCAGATTATCTGGTGGATATGACATATCACTTTGCAAAGAAATACTTGACACCACCTGTTTCACCAGCAGCCTCCAGCTGAAGCCAAAGACCAGGCCAAGAAGAACCCCTCCTGCAGAAACATGAAGAAGTGTCTGGTCTTAATAAATGTGATTATAGATGGTGGCTTAATTTGGTCTTACTATCATCTTCAAGACTTACATCTGTAACCGACTGAAAAAAATAAGGTAAAATATAATAATTTTCATGCGTTGTTACCTTGGTATTCACACAAAGTACTTAGGAATCTGGAAACAGAAGGTAAAAATACTTGATAATCTCTGGTAGCCCTAAGGAGAAATGTCAATTATGAAGTTTTTCTGCCTTATAAAATGTTTTAATAAAAGAAAAGTACAGACATGAGTTTTTTAATTTGTTTGAGCTATCCTTGTAGTCTGTAGTTACAAAACACTCTAAGTTTTGAGGGAAGTTGTATTATTTCTCCAAGAAGGCAGCTACAAAATACAGATTCATATTGCTCCCCAGTGGCACAAACTAAAGAAGTCAAAACAGGAGCTAAAACAGGAAACAAATGTCCTAGACAGACAGTGAAATGGAGCAATGCAGGGTAGAAGGCTGTGGGAAACATCTAGCTCTGTTACCTTCCATCTCATTTATTTCAGTCCTACAAAATTAACTCTGTTCCTACTGAACTGAAACAGAGCTTAAAGGGAGGGAACAATTACCACACATCCATTTCATTCACTATCATTTCCAGCTTCTGATCTAATAATAAATCTGAAAGAGACCAAGTCACAGGAGAGAATCCATCCAGTTTCAAAGTGGTCACCCAAGGAGCAGGCTGCATCTTCAGTGAACAAAACCAGTTGCCAAGTCCAAAGGAGAAGGGTTCATTAGTGATTCACTGGTTGCAAAACACTACGAGTTTTGCTCTGTTGGGAAAATGAATCCTTCATCCAACAGCACAGATGCTGCTCTAATAGACCCGTGCATCTAAGCATGAAGAGAAGGATCACATACAACCCACAGCAAACCCTGGAAAAACAGGAATCCACTTGGGACACTTTCCTGGAGCTGATTCATTACACATCCCTGCTGGAGGTTAGCCTGGGAAGAGGAGACAACAATCTCTCTATCCCCATTCCCTTCTCCATTCTGCCATTCCTCCTCCCTGCTATCTCTGCTTCCTTAATTATTTTTTATATTTTTGTCTATACATCTTTTTGATAAGTGCCATAAAAATCCACATGCGGGAAATCTTGCAGTTAATGTGTGGGAACCAAAGCACTGTGAAACTAGCTTGGTCTTTTCTTGCTTTATATGTATGTGCATGCGATGTCCTTTCTAACATTTGGAATTTGCTTCGATCCTTAGAAAAGTAGTGGAAAAGTTCAATATACAGAAGCCATTAAGATCTTTCTAGTCAGTGGTGGAATGGTACAGAACAGAGCAACAGAGAAAAAAAAATAGGCTGAATTGATAGGACAAGGAGGGAAAGGTTTGAAGATGAAAGAGGGGAGATTGAGATGATATTTTAGGAAGAAATTTGTTACTCTGAAAGAGGGGAGTTCCTGGCCCAGGTTGCCCAGAGCAGGGGTGGTTGCCCCGTCCCTGGAGCTGTTCAAGGCCAGGTTGGATAGGGCTTGGAGCCCCTGATCCAGTGGGAGTTGCCCCTGCCGGCAGGGGTTGGAACTGGATGATGTTTAAGGTCTTATGCAATCCAATCAATCCCGTGGTTCTAATTTCTGCACTTTCCATCCTTTTTTAAGGGCAAAACCTTAGCCAAACCACCTAATTTAACATCCTGTTCTCACTAAGACATTTAATAAATTATTTCTATTATCCATTCCCTTCTACAGGGAGAAATTTACACCTCATAGAGACAGAAGTGTTCATGACTGGAGTAGCCACCCATGAGAGAGTTACTCTCTGGTGACAACACATTGGTATCCCAAGAGCACTAAGGATGCCCAAAGCCACAACTCTTTAGTAATCATCCTTCTTCCATACAGGTACAGGTGGTAAAATAAAAGCAAGCACCTGAGATCCCATGACCTGTGCAGGTATGAGATACAATCCATCACCAAGATGATTTTCACCACTTAAATATTCAGTCAACCTGACAAACTACTAAGATCCAAACGACTGAAAGAGAGACATTTCTTTCTTTACAGTATGTTCCAATATATCTTTTAATTTCAGTGTCTTAAATTTCCCTGTATGTCAAAACCAGCTTTGCTTTTTCATGTTGATTATTGTTTGCTCAGATTGTTCAGCCTTTTCTATATGGGAGCCATCTGCTGTTTATAAAGCTCTCTTACAGTCAAGTTTCCAGTAAAATACAATAGCTTTATTGGTTTTTTCCCTTTTTTTTCAGAGGGCACTTCTGATATCAATCCTTTAGTCTTGTTTTGAGATTTTGCATTAAAAATAAAGTAATCCAATTCTCCTTGGACAGTTAGAATCACTTTTGCTGAAGTGAATATAAAAATCTCCATAGTCACAGAAGTTTTCGTCAGTCTCTAAGAACAGGAATATCCTAGTGGCTATTTTGGGCAGACACATAGAATCAGATACTCTGAACAGACACATTGAATATCACGGTTAGTTAAAAATTTTTTTATTCCTCTCAGGGAAGATACTAACTAAAAGGGAAGAAGATTAATCAGAACCCAAACCTGATTAATTAAAATATTTTCATTAAGAACCAAGGAAAAAAATTGGCTCTGAGGTGAAAAGCTCTTGTCTTACATTTTATGAACATCAGATCACCTCTGAAGAAAGCATTTCTACACTCATCCCTTTTAGCCAAGTAAAATCATTTCCTGTGAAAAGTTTAGTTGCAATCAGTCCTTGTAAAAACTGGTTTGTGTCAGGTACAAACTTCAGGGATTATCTCCGAGGCACCTGTTTAAAGACCAAGAAATAAAGCTCATTTTCCTCTTAACACTGTGGTATTTGTCCTTTCTCAAGAAAACTTGAAGTAATTCAGTGATGATTTTTTTTAAGTCCTTCCTAAAGTACAAATATCTAAAGGCAAATTTGTATCTTTAAGGAAATTATATAAATTCATGTATCAACACATAAAAATAACTATAACTGTGGTAATATTTAACGAGTTTGTGTGGACTTTCCAGCGATAAACACCACCCTTCCCTTACCATGTTTAAATCTGTCACAGATGTCAGATATTGCCCTCTTAAGTGGACTCAACTGTATTACAGGCTTCTGCAGTAATGCTGGGCTGAAGTGTATCTCCATTTTATGTTCTTAAATATTCATAAGAAGCTTTGCAACATTAATATCTTAGAAGGCTTACAAGAACACTTAAATAATGTGTCTTACCTCCCTTTGCCCCTCCCAAAACGTCCCAGTCTTTTCCAATTTGTGTAATGCATTGAGCCATTTTAATAATTGTTCGGGGATTTACTCTATGGTTCTGCAGCTCACTCACGGCCAGTATAATTACTATCTCTGTTGGTCTTATCATGTGCTAATCCTGCTTGTTTTACCAGTGGAGGAGACAAGATTTGAGAGCATAAGCATGAGGCAGGGGTTTTGCCCTGGAATTACACCCTTTGAGACTCCCCACTGCCTCATGTCTGCATAAGAAAAAAAATAAACAAAAATTAGACTTCACTTTCAGCTGAAATAGTATGTTTAATATGAGGCAAGTGAAGGAAATCAGTTTTGCTTTGATATTAAACAAAGTTACACATTGTGGAAGTTTAGAAATATTCTCATAAAATATTCTTTTCTTTAGACCACATTTAATCTAACTGCTTTAAAGGATATTTATCAGGTCATTATGGAGAATGCACATATTTACACACTTGTGTGTGTGGACAGATCGTCTTCTGTGTGTGGAAGTCATAACCCTGTAGCAAATCCTGCACCAGAGACAATCTACATGAATTAAAGTTTGCTTTGAGATTTGGCATCAACAGAACTTTTTTCCAACTACATAACTGAATTTCCAACTGCTAAGCGAGAACAAAGCCCTGATGTTTTCTATGCACACTTCTAGGAAATACTAATTTTACAGAAGTACTTAAGCTATCCTTTTAATAAATTCTATCTTATTTTCCTGACAGTATTGGAGATCTTCTGCATTAAAAAAGCTTGCTCTCACAAATTCCACATTGCAAACATGTACATTTCCTACACTGTTCTAGCCAAATCATCCTCTGAGCTTTCAGAATTAAGCATATGAGGGCTATTCTCCTCACACATCATGGCCTGAGTTTGCCATGATGGGCTGACAGAATGATAAGACCCACTCTCTACTTCTGCTTGCTGATGTTACCCATCTGCTTCCCGCCAAGGGGCAATATTTCAATGAAAAGCAATACAGAAAATATTTTCATCACAATTTTATCATTGGGCTGATGTTCCAGGGAGACCTCTCTCTCATTCACCAGCTACAAGCAGCAAATAACCCTGGTGAGCCAATGTACGTGAATGTGCCTCATTCCCTTATCTCTGCTTCTTTGTGGTGTTTAGATAAAAGTAACTCTAGGCTACCATTTGCAATCCAGCTTCTCACTGTGCTTATCCAAGACAGCAAGAAAATGCATGCAAAGCCATGCCTGCAGTGGGATGGTGTAGATACATAGGGATCAAGAGGATGGATTGAGGGGATGGCTTACACGTAGTGAAAGTTGGACTTGAAAAGGGTTGGAGATGGATTATAGAGCAAAGTTGATCATACTCTGCTTTTCATGGTTTCTGTTGGTTGGGATTTGCACTTTGGACACCTCTTTTCAGTGTGGTTTGTATTTCCCAGGCTCAACAGACTTGAGCTAGAAACACAGGGTGCTGCTGGGCCCAAAATGCACTTCACAGCACGGCAAGACCAGGGTCAAGCTGGATCATGCATCCAGCATCCCAGAAGATGCCTCAGAGATGTGGTGGGTGCCCTGTGGGATAAAAAGAACTTTAAACAGGAGATGTTCAGGCATTGTCGATCAGAAGGCAGCGCAATGGAGATTATTCACTCTGGCAAAGCTATAACCCTAAAGAGGATAAGAAAGCAAACCCCATCCTCATCTGTGGTGCAGTTCCTAGTGCAAAGGAAAGAAAGACACCAATTTTGTGGGTATCACGGACCACATCAGGCTCCCACATTGGAATGGAGAGCACTATCCTTATTCCCTCATGGAGGGAAGTTCTCCTGGCATTGCACTGGCTCTGCCTCCCCATTCCTATGGCCGACGATGACATACCCCATGCTTAAGGTTTCATACATTCCCATAAATAACACCAAGCTTAGAAAACACCACCAGGCCACAGGCAGAAACAGGGGGCAAGATTGTCTCTTTCTAAGACAGCTGGAACAGTTGGTGGAAAAGCTCATACAATGTACCAACACTATTCAAACTTTGGGGTGTTAAATCTGAATCTAAATAATTCTGTGTGTTTTTCCTTGACTAAGCACCTGAGCACTAATTACATGCCTGGTTAATTCAGTAATGTACGTACATTTCTGGGCTCCCTCTGCTTGTATTGCTCTCTCTCCGCTTCGGGAGATTAATGAGGTGAAGAAACAGAAGATTGTTACAAACCTGCGGCTTGCTGTACCTCCTAAGAAGATGATGGGAAATGTAACAAACATCATGTTATTTTGTTAACACTGCTGTGTACAGCACATAATTATAATTTAGCTGTTATATTTCTTGCCTATTAAAATAGATAAGCAATGATCCAGGACTGCAATGAACAGCACATCTTCATGGGACTGTTTTTCCCATTGTGCTGTAATAAGCCGAAATACATTTTTGTATACGAGATTTTCAGTTAGATCATTCATAGAGGTATCTCTTCCACAAAGTGTCTATTCTTGTAGGCTTTCTTGCTTTCTTTCTGCCTTTGGGATCAGTGTTGCCTTTATATTCCTGAATTTTTAAAGCAAAAAACCTTGGGCCTGATTCTTCGTTTACCCTTTTTCTTATCGGAGAGTCAATGGGAATTCTGGATGTACAAGACATGCTGGATTGGACCCTATTTGATTCAGCAGTGGGGTGCTTACTTAATGTGTGTACATACATGCTTACTTATTCACTATATGCTGATGTGATGTGCTGAACTAGAGCCTGAATCTGTAGCCATAGACTGCATGTTGTTGCTGCTGATATCAGAGAGAGGTAAAAATTGGGTTGAAATGCCTTGGGGTATTATTTTAGGTGCCTGAACGCCAGCCAAGATGATTCATTCTGATATTCAAAAAGAGTAAGTGAAGATGCTCAAGTCTCAGTCTAGATTACTCTTCTTTCTATGTTACCTGCTCTCCATTTGCCTCTCTTGCTCTTCCATTTTTTTCAAGAAGACTCCTAGGAGCACAGCACTGATACTGTGCAGTTATCTAATTTTTTCATTTATCAAGGTTTTATGCCTTTTAGTTTAGTGCTTACACACTCATTATATTAAAGAGGAAAATAAGTCTAATGAGCCTAATTAATAATCCAAGTAAGCCTATTAACACCGGAATAGCCAAGAAGACACAGCAGTGTGAAAGTGAATGCTGTTTGAAGAAGTTCAGGGTAGCAGTGTAGTCTAGTGTGCTGCTGAAAGACAGAAAAGTCATACAACGAGACAAGACGATCCACATTAACACTTGGAGAGTGACTCAACAGTGAAAATAAGTGCACTTGTTGCCATTTGAGACACTCAGTTGTGTTCAAAGCACTTTCATGACTATAAGTGAAAAGTAAAAACCTTTCTAATATCCCTTTTGGCAAAGGTGAAGTTTGGTCCCTTGCTCCCCTCTAGCAGATGCTCAGAGGAATCCTGTGTGGTCCTTCTGCAAGTTTCTTCCATTTCAGATACCTACTCAGAAACAGCCAAACCTCCTCTGCATTCAAACCAGAGCTAGAAATGGGAAATTAACTTTGTAGAAATGCCATAGAAGGATGCCTGAATGTAAATCCAGCCAAACTCAAACCTACTTCTAGATGAATTTGATATTTAGTTCAAGTTTGATGCAGAGCAAGAAGTAAGGACTCAAAACCACTGATGGTATGGACAGATATCATTGTTTAAGACCAAGGCTAAAAACTAATGGTTCTTCAGAAAACAAGTTGCATAAATTTTCAGAAAAACAACACCTAAATATCCTTAGAATGTATATCAGGCTTTTTCAAAACGCGCTGCCCCTTCCTTCTCTTATTAGAAACTCAAACAATCTAACACTCTTTTCCAAATCCAAATGAAAATACTCTTTCCCATATATATGCCCACACAAATATATGTGTATTTACATGGACATGGGAACAAATTCATCCCCTCTTGTACACACATATTTATTTTTCTCATTTTTTTGACTAAAATTTAAAGTAACCTCTGCTGTACAACAGCACACCAGAAAACAAACTCATGGTAGCCCTGCAGTGTTTTCCTCATGTAACTTAACCCTTCATTGGGATCAAAAAGGGCTATCAGCTCCCTTTGATTAACAGGGTGGGTTTGCTTGACGTTCACTTACCTGAATGGAGAAGATAACTTTGTAGACCACATTAATGGGGATCTACCTCTCTTGCTCATTGATGACATTGAGCCTAATCATGTGCTGTTTTAGGAGCAAAGTAATTTCACCGCCTGCTTTTGATTACATCATAAATTGACACCTTGCCAAGATATAAAAACATGGTTTTAGTCTGTGGAGGCCAGGGCACTTCAGATGATGCCCTCTCGCATTTGCTGGGTCTTGTGCCACAAAAGAGCTATAGATCACATCTGTAATCCTGTGGAGTTCATTATCTCCTAATGCTATTTGCTTTTTTAGATCATTAGAACGAAACTTGACCTGACCTGTGAACTATGAAATTGATTGCTGCCTTTAAATGGTCAACAGCCCATTTTCTAATCGATATACCAAATAATTTTATACATATTTAAATTATATATAACTTTAATGCTTGTTAAATTTATCTGCCACTTTCCTTCCATAGTTTATTTTGCATTCATCCGAAACACGCATGGTGCTTTTACTACTTGGTGGTGCCACTTAGAAAAAAAAGGATGGAGAAGGAAGAAGACACAAATAAAACCTGGTCTGAAACAAAAGCTGAGCCACTGAACATGAGCGTGATTCTGCCTTGAAGACTTTAAAAACATATCCTACGTCAGGTTGTGGTTTCAGATGAATGCATTCCCTGATGTCTGGGGAAATAAAAAAACCAAACAAACAAAACCAGAACATGGTTTTGCTGTAATCATTCAAGTTTGAATAGAATTTGTGGTGAGTGAAGGGCTTCTTTTCCCTGCCCATTGCTTTACAGAAAGAAAATCAAGCAGAAAGGAAGGAAGGTGTTTAGGTGCACTCTTGATGTCTCCACACTCAGTGAGAAGGAGAGTTTCTGTGATTAGTAAGGTTATTGCTGGTCCTGTTAAATAATTTGGGTCTACTGGGGCTTTGCATAAGTTTATAAAGGGACGGGAAATACAGTTGTTGGCCACCTTGCAGATCACTTAACTTTTAAATAGATATAATGACCTTGCTTGTGCTCTGACGATTTTAGGAAGTTCTCCTCTGGGCATCCCTTGGCGTCCAGCCATTTCTGTAACCTTCAAGGTAACTTGCTGTCTTCATGCATAAACTTACATGGAGCCTCACAGACAGCATCATTACTCTGCCTTTTCAGCAGCCACTTAGTGAAACACTTTCTGGTGGTTTGAAGATTCAGAAGAGGGGAAAACAAAAGGGTCTCCCAACCTGTTGAGATCAGGTAAAACTCAGTGTCCCAAAGCTCCCAGTCTGGGAAAGAAGAAAATTCAGGTACTCACAGCTTCAAGTTTCTTCTCTTATCCATGTGGAAGAGACAGATGCACAAGTGAAATCCATAAAGCCTGTTTATTCTGAGGAAGATGAAACCTGACAGCACCAACACAGCTTTCAGAGGGATTTGCAGTCATAGAGTCAGGGTGGGCGTTACAATCACTACAGTTACTCTAGGGTTTACAGCTTTTGGATTCATGGCTGTGGACAGGTTGCTTCACCACCTTCACCTTCTCCAGTCAAAAAAAGGGAATATTAAATGCATACTGAACGCCTCTAAGGATGAAGTAGTTAACTTTTCTAACTCTTTTTAAGAGTTAGAAAATGCTACTGCAAATGACAATTAATCATAGAATCATAGAACAACCAGGTTGGAAGACACCCTCCAGATCATCAAGTCCAATCATTCCTATCAAACACTAAATCATACCCCTCGGCACCTCGTCCACCTGTGCCTTAAACACCCCTAGGAAAGGATGCACAAAATAATGCACAAAATAATTCTTCAGTGGAAGGGTCATTTCCCACCATTTGACAAGTCAATCCCTCTTGTAATGTGTGTGGAGTTTTGAACTGTTCAAATAGATTTTTTAAAAAATTCAGACAAGAAAGGAAACAATCTCCTATATTCCAAATATCACAGCCTTGCTCAAGCAGTCACAGATGAGTTGTTGAAGGAAAGAATGGGACTAATGCCTTCTTTTATACACTGTCCTTCATTCTCTGGGCTTGCAGAAGGAGTAGGATTTGACCTTCCCTGTCAAATCCAGTCAGTGCTGCCGCATATAACATCATCCCTCTGACCCAAGGCATCTCTGAAACATCTCCTGACCTTTCCTACTCCTCTTCAGGTCTCTGTCCTTAGGAAGGAATAAAAGGCAAGCAAACAGAATTAGAAACAAGCAAAAAAAAAACAAACCAGAGAAGAAAACAAACCTCCAACCCCCAAACCCTGAAATGGTTTTCCTGGATTACTGCTGTTCAGACAGGACTAAATCTTCTGGATGTTCTCATCTTTGGGAGTAAAGGGGCATTTGACACTTATCTAAACTTAAAATAGTGATCAGTGAAAGGTCTTGCAGATACAAGGATCTCATCTGCATACATTTCTGCTTTGTTTCTGCTATTAGCCCCTTCTGCTTTCTTGGCAACAAGCAGGAACTGCTGGGGGAGGGCATGAGCAGGAAACAGCAGCTCTTGCTCTGACTGTACCTGCTGCTGCATCCAGGAAATGGCATCTTTTAATACATGTCCATTTTTACTTATATTCCGGTTTTATCAAAGCAATGGGGCATGCGATAGGCTGGTAAATCATTAATTTGCTTCCCAAGATACCCAATGTAAGAGATGACAAGCCCTGCCATTTATACCTTTATGAAACGTCAGATGAAGTGAAAGCGTCAGTGAGTGGGTTGGGATGCTGGGAACAAAGTGAATTAGAGAATATCTTTCCTTCAGTAAGACAAATTTGTGTTGGGTAACCATGCTTTGCTGGGGAAGCCAATTGGAAAAGAGTGATAGAGGCCCAGCTACTGAAGTTCATCAAAGTCATCTCTTTCAGGTAAGCTCATTTTTCACCAGCCAAGGGGATATTTACCTGGAGTACACCTGTAAGGTACAGCAAACAGATTGAATGGTGCAGTGCTTTATTATATTTCACACCCTGATGATTCAATATGATAGGAAAGAGGGAGAGAAAAAAAGGAAAATGCCGTCTATTCTCTTTGCAAGCCGTGACTGTGGTGCTTAGGTAAACCGGAGGAAAGTGAGCAATGGTTTGCAGTGAATTATGCTCCTGTGTGAGTATTTAGCTGGAAATATCCTTCATTCCTCCTCGTTTCCCTTTTGCAAGTGATGTCCCAGATTTCTGCCGTGAAACAATCCTACATTATCTGTATCATTAAGTACTTTGCCCAGGCTGTCACCCTGCATGGCAGCAAGGGCTGATGCTTCCCGTGTGCTCCCCAGGGAGCTCCATGCTCCTGCTGGGAGAGCACAAATGCTTTCAGCTGGGCAAAGAGCTGGAAAAAGGGACCACCTCTGCATTCATATGTCTTTATAGCCAACCCTACAGCTACCAGCTTTCCAAGTGTGCACCTTGCTTGCAGCCCACCTCCCAGGGTCTTTCCAAGGCCACCACACCGCAGTCATCACTTTGCTGCTCTGAAGACAGCCTGACCTACCAATGCTTGAGTGAGAGGCTGAACCCAACTTCTAGAGGATTGGGAATCATGGAATCATAGAATCATAGAGTCACCAGGCTGGAAGAGACACATCGGATCATCGAGTCCAACCGTTCCTATCAAATGCTAAACCATGTCCCTCAGGACCCTGTCCACCCGTGCTTCAAACACCTCCAGGGAAGGCGAATCAACCACTTCCCTGGGCAGCATATTCCAATGCCCAATGACCGTTTCTGTGAAAAACTTCCTCCTAATCTCTAGCCTAAATCTCCCCTGGCGGAGCTTGAGGCCATTCCCTCTTGTCCTGTCCCCTGTCAATTGGGAGAAGAGGAACACAGGGATGACTTTTTCCTGAGCTGCTAGGATCTCCTTTTTGAAGAGCTCCCAGCCCTCATGGGCTCCCTTGCCCTTAAGTACTGTCTCCCAGGAGACTTTGCCAAACAGCCTTCTAAAGCGTTCAAAGTCTGCCCTCTGGAAATTTAATGCTACCGTCTTGCTAACCACCCTCTTCACTTCACCTAGAACAGAAAACCCTATCATCTCATGATCACTCAGTCCTAGGCGTCCCCCTACTACCACATCCCCCACAAGTCCTTCTCTATTTACAAACAGTAAGTCTAGGAGGGCACCTTCCCTCGTCGGTTCATTCACTAGCTGCATAAGGAAGTTGTCTTCCACACACTCCAGGAACCTCCTAGACTGCTTCCTTTCTGCTGTATTGTTCTCCCAGCAGATATCAGGGAGATTGAAGTCACCCACAAGAACAAGTGGCAATGATTTGGAGATTAACCCCAGCTGTTTATAGAAGAGCTCATCAGCAGCTTCTCCTTGGCTGGGTGGCCTGTAACAGACGCCTATCACAAAATCTACCCTCTTATGGGCTCCTCTGATTTTAACCCACAGGCACTCAATCTCCTCATCGCCACAATCCATTTCAGTAGTGTCCAATTCCTCCCTTACAAAGAGGGCTACCCCGCCTCCTCTCCTACCCTTCCTATCCTTCCTGAAGAGCTTATACCCCACCATAGCTGTACTCCAGTTATAGGAGTCGTCCCACCACGTTTCCGTGATGGCAACGACATCATAGGCTCCTTGCCCTACAACAGCTTCCAGCTCTTCCATCTTATTCCCCATGCTGCGTGCATTGGTGTAAATGCACTTCAGCTGAGCTGCTGAGCCTTCAGCCCTCTTAGAGGGGACAGTGTTTGTTCCCACCATACCTGTTAACTGGAGTAGCTTGCACCAGAGTACCTGTAACTCCTTTACTGGTGCTCTCCCCCACTTCCTGTGCAGTGATGTGCTGGTGGTCCTCACCAGAACACCCTCTCCTAATCTCTATTGCCCCACATCCAGGCACGCTCTTGTCTAGCCTTGACTCAGTCCCCTCCCCTTTCACATCTAGTTTAAAGATAGGAACTACCATGACTTCTGCTCAGCTCATCATAGAATGGTTTCAGTTGGAAGGGACCCTGAAGATCACCCAACCCCTCTGCCATGAGCAGGGACACATCCCACTAGATGAGTCTGCCCAAGGCTCCTGGCCTTAGACACCTTCCGGGACAGACCATCCACAACTTCCCTGGGAAACCTGTTTCATTGCCTCCCCACCCTCATTATGAAGAATGGTGAGGAACTGGAACAGGTTTCCCAGGGTGTTATAGTAGCTGAACAATAGAATCATAGAATCACCAGGTTGGAAGAGATCTACAGGATCATCGAGTCCAACCATTCCTGTCAAACACTAAACCATGTACCCCTAGCACCTCATCCACCCGTGCCTTAAACACCTCCAGGGAAGATGA
>WAAB01013988.1:0-21631 GCA_013389865.1 Piaya cayana | reverse complement strand
GCTGCAGAGCCTCAATATCCTTCTTGTGGTGAGGGGCCCAGAACTGCACACAGGATTCCAGGATTGGTCTCACCAGTGCTGAGTGCAGAGGGAGAATAACTTCCCTGGACCTGCTGGTCATGCTGTTCCTGATACAAGCCAAGATACCATTGGCCTTCTTGACCACCTGGGCCACTGCTGGCTCATGTTCAGTCGCTGTCAACCAACACCCCCAGGTCCCTCTCCTCAAGGCAGCTTTCCATCCAGGCTTCTCCCAGTCTGTAGCTGCACAGGGTTGCTGTGCCCCAAGTGCAGGACCCCAGCATTTGGCCTTGTTAACACTCCTGCCATTTGTCTCTGCCCAGCGGTCCAGCCTGTTCAGATCCCTTTGAAGAGTCTCCCTACACTCCATCAGATTGACACTTCCACCCAGCTTAGTGTCATCTGCAAACTTGCTAAGGGTACACTCGATGCCTTCATGCAGTTGTGGCAGTATGGACTAAGAGTGCTGCCAGTTTCATTACAACAGCCAATGTGGCTCAAAAATAGACACTGTTTTGGCAAGAGCTAAGAGATATCTGGCTGATTTGATCCAAATAACAATGACACATTTCGTTCCAGTCGACACTGAAAGTCACTGCTGCTGCATGTGGGATTTTGTTGCCTGAGAAAGGTGGTTCTGGTGGGCAGCAAATGCCAACAGGGCATGAAGACAACAATGCAAATGGGACATGAGGTCTACACTGAACATGGGGGCACCACTGAACACATCTAATGATGGTCAAAAAATCGTGGAAAGGTTGAGGTTGGAAGGGACCCTAAAGCCTATCTAATTCCATCCTCCCTGCCATGGGTAAGAACACCTTTGGGATACTCAGAGTCTACTCTGCTCACCCAGCCTCGAACACCTCCAGGGACAGGGCAGCCACAGCTTCTCTGGACAACCTATGCCAGTGCCTCACCAACTTCACTGGAAAATGTTTCTTCCTAGCATCTCATCTAAATCTCTGCTCTTTCACCTTAGAATCATTCCCCCTCATCCTGTCCCCACACTCCCTGATACAGAGCCCTTCCCCAGCTTTCCTGTGGGACCCCTTTAAGTACTGGGACACTGCTATGCAATCTCCTCAGAGCCTTCTCTTCTCCAGGCTGAACAACCCCAACTCTCTCAGCCTGTAAAGGTGGTGCAGTTGTGCCAGCTTTTGCCCCAAAACCTATGGAATAACCAAAAATGCAAATTGAATGAATGCCCAGATCTGAAAGACTCTTTCTCTAGGGTCTGAGCATCTCTGGTTTCCAGATGGATTAAAGAGTATTTGGAACTGTCTAGGGAATATCCTTCATTAGATACGTGCTTGCATGTTTTGTCCTTATAAAGGAGGTGGTGTCTCCAAAGCTCTAAGGTACACCTATTTCTGTTCCTTCTAGAAAAGAATCCTTCAATAAATTAACATGCCTTTACAATGATAATATAGACTATAAAAATTATTGTGATTCATATCAGGACACATAATGATTTAACTAATCAGTCATTAATTAAACAGGTTTTTACCTGCAGGGGCTGCAAGAGTTTAATAATTTAAGCTGACTAAATGTTAGTACTACCCAGGCATAATTAGAGCTGTGGGGAAAGTTTCACAAATACAGCAAATCAAACTACATTTCATGCTATTTACTGAGCGTAGGCAGCAGTCTGCTAGCAGAGCAAACTTTTTACATCTAAATGAGCATGTTGCCAGGAAAGAATGACCAGGAGGGAACTGGATTAAGGATATCGTTCAACCCAAACTGCAAAAGATGTTCCAGTTACGCGACTGCTTTTATATACTCTTGGTACACACAGTCACCTTAAATGCAGAAACTGTTGCAGGACTGACCCCTTTATTATGAATTTACATGTTGGTCACGTCCTTGCACAGCTCCTAGGACATGGGGTTCAGCGGAACATTTTGTGTCCACAGTCGTGCTTATCTTGCAAGAATGGAGAAAACCTTCAAGAGTCTCATTTAACTTGCCTAGAAAGTGATAATAGTAGCTTCTGCCTGTTTTGGGATTCCTCCTTGTTGCACTCACATACACAAAATGTTTTATAAACTGTATTATTTTATTAATTAGGGGCCACAAGTCCACCTTTGTGCATTATGAGCCTGTAGTTGTCCAATGGAGAAGGAAAAAGGTTCACATACAGGCCAATGATTTCTCCTCTCCTGTTGGTAACAGCAAGGTAGTGATGCCCATGTATTTAATATTCAGCATCTAGAAAAGAAATGCTTTGGTCAAAGCAACATCGAGGAGGAGGAATTATTTGTTCTATGAAAGGTTAATGCACCTGGGTAGCAGCCAAGAGCGTTTGCATGCAGAGAGATCATTAATCCACGCAGTAATAATTTGTGAAATAAAAATCAATCTTGGAAAGGAGGCAAAGCCTCTAGTTCCAAAGTAATGGACTGCCTTTTGCACTGCATCTCGTTAAGCAAGACCCAAATACATAATGGGCTCAATTTCCATGCAAGGTTTCTCTGCAACCCAGAAAAACTAATAGCAACCCTAAACAAAATGTATCCATATCCTGCTGCCTTTCAGGGCCCGGTATTTGCAGCTCAATTAACATGACAGCCCCAACAATGGCAAAATGTTTTTAAATGGCAAAAGCTGCAATATTTGTTCCAGGTAAGCGGAGAGGTTGGGCTGATGGACTGGGCTTGCAGACCCGCTTGGCACCATCAGCTCTTGCTGAAAGCACCTGATTGATGTGGAACTGTAAAGGGGCTCAGAAGGAACACAGCCCTGCTTCACTTGAAAGGATGAAGGAAGCATTTAGAGGGCTGCAAAGTTCCCCACAGAAATGTTCCCAGGGCCCCTGGCAGCAACATCCATGCTTTTTTCTGTTGCTGCTTACTTAAAAAGGGGCCAAACACAACAGTCAAAGAGCCCTTGATGCCTCTCCCTCAGGAAAGGCTTGATCTGAAGGCTGCAGAAAGCCCATGGTACATCCCTACAGGTAAGCAGAGCAAGGGGAAAGACAGCAGGATGGGAAATATGGGCTTGCCATTGGTAAGAAATTTCTCTGATAGAAGAAAAATCTTTAAAATAATGTTTCTTTAAAAAAGCATCCCACAAGCTCCTTTTAAGAGGAGTAACAGGGACAAATTCACTCCTTGGTTTGACACACGATGAAATGTCCTTTTGCTTTCATCCTTCTTTCGTGAGTTAAGGTGATATCCAAGCTGCTGCACTGTAGGCATCTGGTTTCTGCTAGGATCCCAAAGAGAAAAATCCTGCAATATCACTTGCTTTTCAGGTTGAAAACTGTCTCTCTCACCTTTGCCTACCTCCCCGGGGCTTGAATTTGAATTGTCTGCTTGGAGTGGACAGGTTTCCTGGACCCTGTCACCAGCAGAGATCTCACAAGCTCCAGAGGCGTCTCCAGATGATTTCAGTGAGAGAGAAGGCAGGCAGGCTCACTGCCAGGCTGCAACCCAGCCCCGAGTGCAAAGGTGTCACTCTGTAATACTGACAAAGTACAAAATCCAGTCCAAATAATCCTCTTAAGTCAGAACAGAAAATAACTGGTGTGATTGATAACCCAAAGACAATCAAAGCATTTAGGATTTAGGGAAGGTACCATATGTACAGAATATTTCCAGAAAGGGCTACATGGCTTAAAAGACTGCTTTATTTGGGTTATTTCCCCTTTTGGTATACTAAAAGAGGGGGAAAATAACAATTAAAACTCAAAAATGCACTGTAATCAGTCATAGTTTTACTATTGATTTGAATTGGTTTTCAGTTGGGCCTTTAAGGAACAAAACAGTAATATCAATTAACAAAGGAATAGTCATTAAGCAGATGAAGACAAAAAGCAATAAATTTGAGCAACACCACAAACAGTGAGGGATAGCATGGGGATAGCTGATTCCACAAAAATAATGCAAAGAACTGGTAGTTTGAGCTTTTTCACCAAAGAACTGAGAATTTGGGGATTTTCACCCAAAAAACTAATGAACTGGGCTTTTTGACTGTATTTCAGGTGGTATGGTGCTGTAGAGCCAGGACCTTGATGGTTGTGGGTGCTACCAGTCTGTCGGCTCTCCAGTCACACCTTGCAAAGTGAGATTCCCTCACAGTGTTGTTTGCACAGCAATGTGAGAGAACGGATATCTGATTCCCACTTAATTAATGGAAAATGAACATCCTGGTCTCTTCCCTCAGGTGTGCGTGGTGGTTCAAAAGAGAGAAGGTTGCAGAGGAAGGTACACAGCCACAGAAATGATGGTAAAAATCTAAAATATGTAGTGGGACTTCTTTCTTTCCCTTGTGTTTTGGAAATAACATGCTGTCATGCATGGTATTACTGCAAAATGCATTGCTACAGAGCAATGTACTTTTAAGCCTTACCAAGTGGAACTTTGTGGAATGCTGGAGTTACATTAACAACAATTTCATAGTCCAAAGATTCTCAAAACATGAGAAATAAAAAATCCTTGCATTTTTACTTTCCCTGCTTTCAGACTATCCCTTGGGATTCCCTCCATCGCCTGAGTTGCCTTTGATGCAAACACCTCATAAGAAAAAAAACACAAACAAGTAAAAAATGTGTTGAACTAGAAAAAAAACATGCCACAAACTGCAAACCCACATCAAGATACCTCTTGAAGAAGAGACACAACATCTATTTTGAAACTTTTGAACTCATTTTAACCCCCTGAGAACCTGTTTTGCATCACATCTGTTACTCTAGCTATGGCTGACCAGTGACTCTACTGTGATTCAGCCAGATTGAGGGGAGAAAAATATCCCAGTATAAATTCCAGGTTTACAGTCCAATCTGCCTAATCTGACGTGATAAAATGACTCCCATTTTCTGGCTGATTTTCTAAGTTGTTCTTGAAAGACAAAGAAACTTTCTGAGAAGTGAATAGCTTTGTCCTTAGGTCTGGGGACATCTACCTGCTTCTAGACCCTGTATCTTCACTATACTGGGCTCTAAGGGAGTTGTTGGGTTAGAAGAGTGTGTTTCTTCCTTTAAGTTCCACAGGATAAGGTCAGTAGGCAAAGGCGGGGGAGAGGGGTCCTCTTCTGATTTTACGTATTTGGCTCCATATCTCAGGTCACTTACCACATACAGAAATATTTATTCCAAGCAAGGACAGCCACTAGAATTTTGTTCAACTGGCTTTAATCTCCTGCATGGGAAATTACCCATTTGGCATCAAATACCAGTTTCTCCTGTGTTTGAAGCTCCACATGCCCTGGCCCTCAGCAGCGCTCCCAGGGATGTCCGTGCCTGAAGGAGCACGACAGCATCAACATGGAAACTAGGGGCAAATCTCTCTAATGTATATATGGGTGGCTTTTTTTTTCAACATAACTACTGCACTCGTAATTCTTCACACTAATCCCATTCCTGGCACAAATCTCCTATCTCAATCTTCCTATTTCTCCCCTGTCCAGATCTTGACATCCATTAAATTCTCAGTGTGCCCAAAGCTTACCAACACGGCACACTGCTTTATCCAGTGGTGTCAGTCCATCAATAAAGCTCAGTTGCTGAGTTTGTCTGCTTTCCTGTGTTTTCAGATTACCGTAAATTATGTGGATGCTGGAGCCAGTGATGCCAAGGCACCAGCGCTGGGCCATGGGGTCTGTGATCACACCCTCTGAGCTCCAGCAGAATCAGGGGTGGGGCAGGAGTGAAGTTTTTCCATCATTTCTGTGGGCTCACAAAGCCACCACAGGCAATAATTAGTCTCTGCTGCAGCTCCACCCAGCTGCATGGGGATACAAATGTGAATGGCATCTTTCTCCTTGGCTGTCACTTTCCACTCATCTTCTCTCCCCTTTCTCACTCCAGAATGAATGTACAATTAAAACACAATCAATCTCCGTGACATTTCCAAAGTGTGCAGTCAGTGTACCAGCTTCTCTTTTAGCCTTGGCAAGAGCCCAAATTTTGCAGAAAAAATAAGCTCTCAACTTCTCCCTCAGAGAAACTCAAGATTAAAGGTTGTCGAGTGGGGACAAATCAAGCATCAAATTTGTTGTCAACAAATTAATGTGCTGGAGAGACTTATCTGAGTGACTTTTTTCAGGTTTAGCAGTAAATGGGGTTGGTTAATTCTAAGGGTAGCCAATGATTTGCATTCAATAGCCCTGTACAATGTGGGCAAACACAGATTTTTAGTGGGGGTGACTTATTACACCTTCCTTTATCAAAAAATAAGAGCAGTAAGAGCTAAGAAACCTATTATATGAAAAGCCTCTTGTTTGTGCTAAGAGAAAAGAAAAAAAGAAAGGTGTTCCCAGTTTATTTTATTTGTCATCTCAACACAGACAGGAAGAAAAATATTAATATTTAAGGCTACCTTTAGCAATTGTGTGTTTTGCTTTTCTATTTATAAACCCTCAAGGTGCACAGAGGGTTATAGCAATGCCTCAGGTCACATTCATAATAAAGGGAACCTCACTTTTTTTTCTCTTTCTTTCCTCCTTCTCCCTTTAAAACAACTCTATTAGTACTGCGCAAGCTACCTTAAGCAGCATCTGACATGTACAAACTGTTGCCTGTAGGTTGCCTGTTTGTTTGATTTTCTGCAGTGTGAAGGTTGAGTTGAGTCATTTTGCACCCAATTACTTTGCAGTAAATTTGTCGGATGATTCTTGTCGTGCCGTATTGATCCAATGTGTCACCTTGAACTTGTTTATTGACACATCAAATTCCAAAGGCAGCCCTGTTCAATTTACCACTTCCCAATTATGGCATTTATATGATGTCACTGAAGCTTCTTGTCACGTTCAGATGAGGCCATTTTCCTCCCTCCACCACCAATCACCTGAGCACCGGTTGCCATTTTTCTCTGACCTTTCCTGAGACAGATGGTGGTTTATAAAATACATCATTAGCACATGTGTCATTTTATCTTGCCAGGATTTTTTAAGTGAAAGGTACTTTGTTCAACAAAAGATTTTTTCAATTTCTTCCTCAACAATGGTGCAGCTAAATAGTTTATTTTTCACGAGTGCTAGAGAAGGGGATTCATCCCTGACAGTTTTGCCAATGGAGTCATGACATGAAGCTGGGAAAGGCTGGGAAAGCTCCATCCTAGGCCAGATGGAGGGTGGAGCTGCAAATATCCAGGCACTTCAGGATATGGCCTGGTACTCTGACACACAAATCAGACGTGGGAAGCAGAATGTTGATGTGACGTTCACCATAAGTAGTGGCGTGGTGCTTTGTCAGTGGTTGGAGATGAGCACAGAGAAGCAATCGCTACTTCCTTTGTCAAATCTTTCAGGATTTGTGTGTATTACTGCATTTGCTGATGCCAAAGATGGTGAAAATAACCTCCTTTTTTATCCTGAGATGGTCTGGTTTTTTGTGATAGTCCTTTTGTATTTTTAACAGCTCAGGAGCAGTTCAGAGTGGGTACAGGAATCATATTTGAAAGTACTGCTGTTGGTTTTGTCTTAAATCATGATAATATTGATGCCAATAACTAAAAATATCAGCTGTCCCACTCTGTCTCCTTGAACTGATTCAGCACTTAAGCTTAGGCTTTGACTCACATGAGTCAATTCCACTATTTGAATGTAAGACACCTATGTGGGTTTTGATATGAGAATCTATGAGTTTATGCACAGTAAAAGTACCCCTCCTGTCCCTGTGCAGAAACTCTGAGGTAGCCCAGAAGACAGTCTTGCCCATGAAAGGTTTTGTTGTCTGAGGGTCCCTAGGGATGAGGTCAATGTTAAAGACGAACAGAAGAGACATGCGCTCTTCCATTGCGTGATATATTACTTGCCAAAATGTACTTGAGAAAAAAGCCAGGGGAGTGGGGAGAAAAGCAGCCACAGCAGAAGACAAGATTATTTTCTTGACCTTTCCTCAGTTATGATGCTGGGGGTGTTTTAAAGTAGCTGGAAAAAGAAAAACATTTCCAAATCCAATTTCATTAAATATAATTTCTTCTTTTTGCTTGACAATGTTTTACTTCCCCATTTCCCTGAGAGAAGACAATATCGTTTCTGCATCACCAGAACTTAGAAAACAGCAAACAGTATTTCTTTAAATTCCTGAATCACCTCCTTCATCTCACCATGCTCTCACATCCCAAGTTCACACAGTGCTGCCACTGTTTCATCCTGACCAAAGTTTCTGTGTTGTTTCGGCATGGGAAAGAGGATCTTGCTGATGTTGGTAGTAAAATAAAGTGAGCAAATGCTCTCAGGTAGAGATAATTCAGGTGTCAGCCAGAGGCCAGCTCCTGATTTACAAACCCTGCAAATGGGGCTATAGGTGGATGCTGGGCACCTCCTTGTGTTCACTCAGGATCTTAGTAGGTGGTGAGGCAGTGAGATGGCTTCTCCTTTCACAGAATCATAGAATTGGAAGAGACCCACAGGATCATCGAGTCCAACCATTCTGGCAGTGCTTGGATGTTGTTCCCATCCCAGATCCATTTCCCAACTCTAAGTTACTGCTTATATAATTTATTGTTCTGGTTGCTTCAGCAAGTATTATTAACCTTCTTTACAAGACTGGGCTCACTCTCTCTTTGCCAAAGAAATTACCTACGTCCTTTCTCCAGTTTGCTCAGTCTGCTTTCTTGTGCACTTCTTCCAATCTCTTCTGCTTTGCTGTTTCTCAGGGAAACCACATTTAGGCTACGAGAACTAGTTTCCCCTTCCAAAGGTCTTTGTATCATGAGAAAAAAAATGACTGCAATTTCTAGACCTGAAAAGAATCAAAGTCTCCAAGTCCATTGGATATTTTTTGATTGCCAAATATTTGCTGTGCACACATTGAGGTACTGAGGCAGTGGTGGCTGTTGCACATCCAGATGTTTGGTTGTGGTACATCCAGATGTTTGGAGGTGGTTTGCAATTTGACTTGGGACCATTGCCTTCTTCGTTATCAGGGTCTTCATAGATATTAGGAGACTCATACCAGTAGGCTACCAGTGAAGGGAACAATATCCCAATTTCTAAACCAGGGAGAAGAGAAAAGGAGGGTTTACCTCTAGGACCAGGAAGTTCTTCTGAACCAGAACCAAAACCTCCTAATAGACAACCAGGAATATGAAACCGGAGTAATTTCCAAACATAGTAGGATATGCTGGCTTGCCCTGCTGCTCCAATAATTACTGGTGCTTCATCAGGTCAATCTTGAAGTCTGACACCCTTCTGATTTTTACACAACCCATATTTTGCCATCCAGTTTTGGTTTGGCAGTTTTTAGGAGCTCAGAGAGCATTCATAAGGCATTTTCTGATCTATCACCAGCACATCTTAATCTAAATTTCAGCCCTTCTCCTCTGAGAGGTATCAAACAGTAGCAATATTGCTGTAGAAACATTGTGTGTCTCTTGAACATAAATAGAGTAGATCTATGTTGTGTCTGTATGTGAGAGGTAGATAAACACATGCAAACACACTTTTCTTTCAAAAAATATACGTGTGTATATTAAACAGAGATGAAGAGTGGATGTGTTGGATGGACACATAATGAATATATGTGTTCATGCCTGCAGGTTCTCATATGGGAGACTGTGGCCAGCTAGGTAGAGCTTATCCCACTGGATGGACTGTGTGGAGATGCTGCCCCAGTCCTAGTCCCATTTTCATCTACACTTCTGCTTCCTTTCCCAGTCTTTGCTTTTCTGGTTTGTCTGAAATGTGAGAGCTTTAAAGCATCTCATTTGTCACAGGGTTCCCAGAAATAAATGTCCAACAGGATCGGGGTGAACCAGCCTCTAAATTAAGCATTTCAGCTGAAAAAAGCAAAGTTTGGGTCTCAGTTGGTTTTGGCTGCAATGACACATCTTTGCTTGCAGTACCACAATTCTCTGCGCACGTTCACAGATAAAACAGGACAGAGAACAAATGCGATGGTAGACACTGGATTTATGACATGCCAAGTTTAAATAGCACCCATAACGCTTAAACCAGCAGCAATGGGGAATCCATTCTTCAGCTGTAGCAAGCACACAAAGCTTTCTCTTCTCACTGGGTAAGATGATGCTGGATACCAGTTTCCTGAACTCCTCATGCCAGGAAATTGTGTCTCCATCTCCTCATGTGTGACTTAGAGAACTTTTGTGGCTTCTTTTTAAAGTCCAAAATTGTACTAAAATAGCAACCACACTACTTAACGGTATCAGATGACTAGAGACAGCCCTCAGATACCAATTAACCTCTGTGCCAGTTTCAGTCTGGTGTGCAGAGTCTCATCATGACTGCAACTCCTGAATAATTAATCCCTTAGACTAAACAAACCATTGCAAGCCTGTGCTCAGCTCCATCTTCTGATGGTTTATGTTTGATGACTAATTTTTTGTCTTGATTGTCACCCCACTTTTGAAGGGTATTTTTTCTTTGTGTCAATATGATTATAACATTTTCCTTGGTAATATGAACAGGGGATCAAGGTTGTTCTGTGGTAACCAATAGAATGGGAAAGGAGGAAGGAAAGGGAAAGGAAAGGGGAAGGGAGGAGTAAGGGGGAAAAGAATGATGAAGAGAAAAGAATGATGAAGGAAAAATAAAGAGTAAAAAAAGGGAAAGGGAAAGAAAAGTGAACACAAGGGTAAGGGGGAAGGCCAAGATCAAAGGGAAGGTGGAGGGGAAAGGAAAGGGAAAGGAGAAGGGAAGAGGTAAAAAGAGAAAGGGGAAGGGGAAGGGAAAAATGAAAGGGAAAGAGGAAAGGGAAAGGGAAAGAGGGAAGGGGAAGTAAAAAGGAAAAAAAGAAAGGGAAAGAGAAAAAGGAAAGAGAAAGGGAAAAAGGAAAGGGAAAGGGAAAAAAGAAAGGAAAAAAGGAAAGGAAAGGGAAAAAGGAAAGGGAAAAAGGAAAGGAAAAGAGGAAAAGGGAAAGGGAAAAGGGAAAGGGAAAGGGAGAAAGTACCTGAATGAAAATCTTATTTTGACAGATAATTGAGGAGGGACACATTTTAGTCACAACAAAGTTCTGGTCTGCTGTACCATTTTGCACAAAACTCCAAAATTAAAAATTACCCCCAGGGAATAATATTTTATTTTTGTAAATGTTAGATAGCCTATTTCCATCCTATTGAGCATAGTGTCTACACCAGCAATTCCTTTGTTATTCCAGGAACATTCTAAAGACACAGGAATAATACTACAAATGGCTGCACATTTCACAAACTCTTCCCAAGATATAAATCTGTAGTCATGAAAGAATTTACAGATACATCGTTATTTCATTTTCAAGTCAAAGAAACACACTCCTACATTTCCTGTATAAACACACCAATTAATAATAGAGGGGCAAATTTTGTGGTTCTTTGAGCTGTATTAGGCAAAATTCTCATATATGCCTATAAAATGTTGAAACATGTTTGTCTTTATGAGTAATATGATTTAAGTCTGCCAGTTAAGTCCCACTTATGAGTTCACAGTGCATCTTTGAACACTCTAAGAGAGATGGCAGGAGGACTGAACTACACAGCATTAAAACTGAGTTTGGCAGCGACATTCATTAACTTTTCATAACAAGAATATTTCCAGTAACAACTGTCAGTTTCCGTGAAAGAAAACTCACACGAGCACCAAAGAAGCTGTGTCAGTCCAGCACTTTTCCACTGTTCAGCATACGCTTTGGAAATCATACACAAGTCCTTTGTATCTGATGGACGTGACAGATTCATGAAGGGACAAAATGATGGTCAAGAATTCAAAAAGCAAAATGGGAAGCACAACCCTCAGGGAGTCTGTTCCAATGTCTGATAAAGCCTGACTGCGGTGGGAGGTTTGTCCCCATCAGGAGCCCAGGGATTGGGTCCTGTGAACATACTTTTCATTATTCTTAAAATCAATAAGTAGATACTGACTACTCTTAAAATGAATGTCAAGATTAATTGACCCAAGTGGTAAGTATTGATCTAGAAATGGCCAATCGATTGTCAGGGGATGATAAATCTTGAATTTTATAGGAACATGAAGCCACAGGCCTGAGCAGCCCTGGGTTTGTAGTGGTGGACAATCATGCAGGGAGTTCCTGGGGCAAGATGGGCTCTCAGCATCAAGCTCTGCAGAGTTAAAGTACCCAAATCCTCCCTTCCTTCCCCTGCAAGAAGTCCTCCCAAAATCTAGGACATTTATTCCTTCTTGAATGAAGCTTGGCTAAAGTTTGTCACATATGCCAGGCAAAGTCAGAGTGTCTGGTTATCAAGGAGGACAGAAGAAGAGGTGTCCAAGTTGTGTCTTCCTCCAGTGTCTACTGATTTGGACAGAAAATATTTGGGGATCTGTTAGGTTAACAAATCCTAGAAACATACACAGTTTCTTTGGGCAGTAGAACCTTTTAAACCAGCACTTCAAAGCAATCCAGTGGGTAAAAGTGCTGTTCACCTGGAAGTAAACACCAGCTCTGTGGGGTAGAAGACAGCCAATCTGGATGAACTTTCAAGAAAATAGCGTGTGCAACATCATTGATTAAAACATTACTGTTCCAGACTTTGGTATTACTGATGTCTTGGAGCTGCAAACACTAGAAATGGTTCGGTTCTTTGATCATTTTTGGTTAGGTGCAACTCAGAAAGTTTGTGGGTTTTATTCTTATGAACTTAAGAATTATATTTTTAAGAAGCAAAACTATTAGAAAATGTTATTTTGATGTTATACTGGAAGGGGGTTTCAAATCAAAGGGGAATTAGTCACGGTCCAGGAATGTGTCCATCCTGGGGCACCAGCAAGGTTACACCCCAAAGAGTGGAGAGATATGGGGAGAGGCAGTGTCTTACAAGCCAAAAAATCCAGGTCTTGAGGAAGCCCTCAGCCAAGTCATCTTACCATGGTTTACATCAGGGGTCCCTCCTCCTCCCACCCAGTCTCAAGGTCGAATCAATCCCCTGCCTGCCCAGATCCATACAAAATACAAAGACCCCAAGACCTGGGGTTTCAGGCACAGCCTTAAGGAGATTGTCTAGTCATCTAGAGAAAATTTCCTTTAAAGGTTTCCTTCTTCTTTCCCCCGAATCATATCTGTCCCTCTTCAGCCACATTCCCATTCCCAGTGCAGTGATATTACCCATTCCGGAGCATCAGCATCCATGACATTTCTTCAAAGGGGGAATCACCAGGGAACTACCAAGCAGTATCTAGACCTCAGAGATGCGAAATATTTGTGTTCTAATTGCATCCTTTGTTCTTATTTCTAATAAAGGATGATATTATGAGGCCTGAGGGCCATATTCCTCTTTCCAGGGATTGTGACTGTGATGATAAGAAAAATGATACATCATGTGGAATATGCATTCAACAAAAAAAGTCCTTCGGTGTGGAGAAATACCCTGTCTGCCTTCAGAACCTCATATGGAGGGGAATACAGCTCTTCCCTTAAGCACTGCTTGCTACCATGCATTTACTTTTCAGTCTTATTTTCTATAGACTCTAGTGAATGACACTTGGAGGCAAGGAAGGGGAAGGAATTTTCAAAAAAAGTGAGCAGAAGGCATGGGTACAAAACCAATTATTTATTAATAGGTTTTGTCCATACACCTCCTGTGCATCATTTGGAGTATTTACCCTGTAGGCAGAAAAGAGCAATCAGGTGAGATATTTGGGTTTGCATCTTGCCAGACAGGCTTTGACAACTTTGCAATGAACTTTAGCTCCTTGCAACACAGGAGTGTGTTTAATTTAAAGAAAATATCTAGCAAAGGAATCTTTTTTTTTCAAACTATTGAATTTATACTCCTAAAAGGTATATAAACATACAAGTTACTATTTTATAAATACTTATCTTTGTGTGTGTGTATATATATATATAAAAATACACACAAGTTGCTTTGCTTTTGCACTGAAGGAAGGTACTATGAGGACAGGCTGAGAGGATTGGGATTGTTCAGCCTCAGGAAGAGAAGGCTCTGGGGAGACCTTAGAGCAGCTTCCAGTGCTGAAAGGGGCTCCAGGAAAGCTGGGGAAGGGCTCTTGATTGGGGAATGCAGGAACAGGATGAGGGGGAATAGTTTTAAGCTGAAAGAGGGGAGACTGAGATTAGATATTAGAAAGAAATATTTTGTTGTGAGGGTGGGGAGGCCCTAGCCCATGTTGCCCAGAGCAGTGGTGGCTGCCCAATCCCTGGAGACGTTCAAGGCCAGGTTGGATGGGGCTTGGAGCCCCTGATCCAGTGGGAAGTGTCCCAGCCCATGGCAGGGGATGGGAACTGGATGGATTTGCTGGTCCCTCCCAACACAAACCATTCTGTGGTTCTATGATTCTACAAAAGGCACGCAGAGTGAGCAAGACTTAGAGCTGTGTGAATTCTATTTTTTGGAAAAAGAGAAAAGATTGTTGAAAACTGACAGCTAATCAAATTAAAAATGACACTGAATAGATCTCTAAACATCATTTGCGCCTGTACTGATTCAACTATTTGTCATTAACGCACAAATTTACTAGTGTCGGTTGAAACAGGAGTGTTGGGGGACTGTTTTGATAAGAGCTCTAATACTCAGCATGCCACGAAGGAAGATGTTCCTTAACACCTCTTGCATTAAAAGAGTGGTCTTTAAGGTTCCTTTCCAGCCAAAACCATTCTATTATTCTATGATTTTAATACAACAGAATTTTATCCTGTCATGTTTAAGTTTCCTGCTCAACAGCTGTTCAACATCACTGTGATTTCTGTGGGCTGCTGGAGTAAAGCTGCTCAATAGCTCTAGCAGGAACTGCTGTAAGCAAACACTGAGCAAGAATTCACAACATGAATTTACATGTACAGTGCTGAGAATATCATAGATGTGACCGGGAAAATAAGATTCTTAATCACCTGTCAAGGAAAACTAGATGATGAAACAGAACAAGGCACGTATTTCCCCTAGTGGACCTTACCTTTTCCTATTCTTTCTTCACAATTTCAGTGTTTAGAAACAAGTTAATCCCTGTGCTTGAGCTTCAGTCATTAGCATATGTTCCTCAAAATAAAGAGAGGCTTTGTTTTCTGGCTGTCCATCAGATTGCAACCAACCTTTCAAACGCAGATGCCAGACATACACAGGCACAAAATCTGCTGACAGCAGCAGGATGGTGAAGATGACAAACTGTGTGATTGTGCCAACGGGCTGATTTCTCATCATTTAAAATAACAAACCAAGCTGGGATTTTGAGACCAGTGCTCACCTCTCATCCCCTCCAAAATCTGGACCCATAATTAGCACAGACAAAATTTTCTTCACCTGAACTCTGGTTATGTATAAAATATCCATTAACAACTGATGAAGCAAGAAGAGTTTATTTACTGGCACCAGTTGCTCAGCTTACCTGGCAGGGTTTCACTTCCAGGTAAATGTAGGTGTTGGACATTAAAAGCTGGCAGCAGGCACTGTGAGGAAGACAATTAGCAGCAGCAAGGAAGTATCGCAGCCTGCCAGACTTTTATTGAGGCAGGTCATAAAATGCTTTTGTTCACATTTTCCAAGATTCATTGGCAGTCTTGTAATTGATGACAGAGCTAAGAGAGAAAGCGTCTCTCTCCAGCACTGTGCAAGGCTCCTCATGCCATTGATAATGACCTACTTGCATTTACAAGAAATAAGTTCTAGCATCCTTTTATTGATACAAAACTGCCCACCATTGAGGAAGTCCAAACAGCTCTGCAGAAGCTAAAGATAAATAAAGCTATTAAAACCTAGTCCATTTCTCCAGAGCTGCTAATGTCTGTGGCCTCTTAATTGCTACAAAGCTATAGATGCTGTCTAAACTAATTTGAAAGAATAATCATATACTCAATAGCCAGTACATTGGAATAGCAATAATAAAATACCACAGAAAAGGAAAGATGACTAAGCAAAAAGGCATTGCTTAGTGTAATTCTATTTTTAATACCTGGCAACTTTTGCCTGGGTCATGCTCTAAAGATTTGCTATCAGAGCGATTCCCATGATAAAGACATCGTTGAGACAGTCAATATTTTTTGAGCATGCTTCCACAGTTTGATGCTTTTGTAGGGTGAAATCCTAGGGGGTTATTTTAGCCCAAACTGTGACATCATCAGAAGATTTTACTGCAGAGGGACTTTTTTTTTTTTTAATTCTGATTTTCTCTTCTTTTGCCCTTTCATCCTCTTCAGAATGTCAGGACCACTACTCCACAGGGATATATTTGCAAGGGAAGAACATGGATGCCCTATCTGAATACAGTATACTGGCTGAATACTGCAAGATTCATTGAACACCCTCCAGTTTGGGGACTCCTATAACAATGAACAGGATGCCCCAGCCCTTTGGATCTCCTGCTAATTGATGGGCTTGGTCCTGCAGACTGACCAAGTTTTCTTTCAGGGTCCCCTGCAATCCCCTGGAAGCTCTATGGATTCGTACCCTATAGTGGGAGATTAAACTGTCTAAATTAACCACCCTGCCAAAATTCACACCAGCCTTTCAAAATACACTACAGACAGGGACCAATAAACTCTGCTCTAGACCATTGACTACAGTGGAGCCCGTGGAGGTTTGCACCAGCTGAATAGTTGGCTGACAAGCAGTGCTGACATGCAGCAATGTTGGTGGAGAGGAGATAGTTTAAAGATACTATATTCTGTTGCTTTTTCAAACCTGTTCCACGGAACACTATCACAAATTTGCAGATGTCCCCATAAGTCACAGTAAAAGCATGTCATTTTTCTCTGATCTTTAATTCCTTGAGTACCTGCTTCCTCAATTGTAGTTTACAGATAATTCCAGGTAGAGTAGGTGTCATTAAAACCTCATTTGTCACTCCGTAGTGACTGCAGTAACACAGTGTCTCCTACTGTAACTAGGAGAAGGCTCCACAATAATTGCATATCCCCAGGCAGTGAACACTGAGAGTTTAATGGTGCCAACTGTAACCACAGCAGAAGGAGAAAAGCCCAATGTACACAGCACAGAGCTTGCTAACACAGCAAAACATCCTCTGGCAGATAGCACTGAAGGGTTGCAAACACTCTCCCAAACCCTGAGCAGCAAATATCAGCTTGGGGTTCAAATCTAGAGCCTACATCATAGCAAAAGCATTGTCTGGTGGGATGTGTATCTTCTGTCATTAGGGCTTGCTAAAGCCACAGGGCTCAACCCAGCTGAAGCTAAGCAGACATACAGGGATCTGGTCTCTCTTGTCCTGAAGGAGAAAGAGAGAAAGGAGATTGGCAAAGGAGCTGCAGCCATGCACATGCTGGGAGAAATGTCATTAAAAGATTACCTTTTTCAATAGAGAGCGCACCACTTAAAATGTAACTGTCAGAATGGTAAATGCATTAAATCAAATTAACTCCATTCAAGTGAAGGGAGTGTTAGAAGGAAAGAAGATAGTTTGTGTGGTTTATATTGACTGCAAGAGAAAGCAGTGGAGCAGAGAACACTTTCACACTGCCATTTATTAGAATTACATGCAGCAGTTTCCTCCCTTGCTTTAGAAACATTAACAGATCATCGGCGCTGTTCTCATCTCACCAGTGGGGAAACAAAGGTGCAGAGATAAAGTGGCAATATTAAGGTGAAGTAGATAGCTACAGAAAACTCATGGGAGCTGGGCCAGAACTGAAATAAGACATGTAAGTTACTTTGCATGAACCTACAGGAGCGATGAAGGGGACATACAGTTCTGGAGCTGGGCTATTTAGCCTGGGGAAGTGTATAAATACAACCACATCACCTAAATACTGAGTTTTGGAATCACTGGTTGGGTCAGGCTAAAACAGGAGAGTAGGCAAAGCAAGTTTATCTCTCTGCAGAGTCTGAAATTTTCCCTTGTTCTTCATTTCCATGGAAAAAAATTTGCAGGGTTTGCAGAAAAGTATTTTCCAGACAGTGATGAGGGTTCTGAAAACTGAATTATACAAACAAAGGAGAAGTTTCTTGATTTCTTGCCATGCTTTGACGCTTGCCATCCTCACAGGGGTTTCTAGTAACGGATCAGATAGAGTAAAGCAAAGATGTCAGAGTCCTATATATTTGATGTGCATGAAGAAGGAAGAGCTAATATAATTAGCATATAATGAATGGGTAAAATCTGGAATAGAAAGGTCCATGGCTGTCATCTTTTTTCTGTCCAAACTCTCATTAGATTGTGGTATCTTAGTGCTTCAGTCTTGCCTAACCTGGTCTTTGGATCTGTCTGCTGGGGTCAAAAATTAACAAAACTCTTCCTCTGCTCATATCTCCTACTCCCTGTCAACAACAGCCTCGGGGAGGAAGGCCAGATGGATGTCACCACTGACTCCTCTCCGGGGATGCACTGAGGATGGCTGTGTGAGGAACGCCTGCAGGCCTGCGATTCCTACAGGGCAATGTGTGCTTTGCCCTCTCGTATCAGAGAACTGCTCTGGTTCCACAGCATCTGTGACTCCCTGCTCCCAGGGAGGCAGGAGGGCAGGAGCGGTCCCTTCATGCGAACAAGGAAGAAAATGGCAATTTGCATATAACAAAAGGCATTTTGAGTCAATGCCCTATCGAATGGAAAAAGTGTGGTGGAAAAAAAGCAATGAAATTTATAAGTGGAAAACTCTTTAAGGTTTATTTGCAAAATAATCGTTATTTAGGCATGTACTCGTGCGTAGCAGTTTTGTGCAATGGTCTCCAAATGGCAATTTTAGGTGCAACTACAATATGCATAATAAATAAAAATAACAAAAGAGACCTAGAAAGCAATGAACTTGTGCCACTGCCAGGAATGGCATTGCTCAAAAGCTGGTTTTAATCCTATTCTGGTTTTTATGGGCCTGAAAAAATGTGTCTCATTGCATCACAGGAGACTCCTAAACCTCATCCACTTATTCAAAATTCTGTTANAAAAAAACCAAAAAAAACCCAACAAGACAAAAAGTTACTGGTGCAAGCTCCCTACTAATAGACAGGCACACACCTGCCTTGAATTTCCCTGTTGTAAATAAACACGTTTGCTCCAGAAGCAGAACCCAGGCAAAGAGGATTCTTTAGGTATTGATTCAAAAAAATGTAGAGCATGCCCAAAGTGAAGTGCAACCAGACAACTGTTTCGACATGGGGACTGTAAGAACAAAACCAATGGAAAAGCTTTGGAAATCATTTTGTCACTTTGGGGACAGCCAGAGGCAGAATCCCAACACAGCTCCCAAAGAGACCCCAGCCATCAGATTGGTCTTTCAATCCTTTCTGAGGGCCACGAAGATCTACAATATCATTTGGCTATATCCTGCACACCTCGGGCTGTGTAAACTGCAAGAACTTCATTTCTGTCTAGATTTTTCATCTGGAAAGACATCAGTCCTAGGCTAATGCTTCAAGAATAGGCAAAGTTGGTAGTTGCCTAGAGCGGAAATCTGTTGCTAATTGTTTCTTTAAGTGCCCTGGCAGGGCAGAGTTGGGAAAGTCACAAAAGTTTTAAATGAGTTGTTGTGTTATGTTAATGAAGTAACTTGCAGATGGCAGTGGGAGTTTTCAGGCTGGAGACAGGAAGATGTGGGATTGGTGGTTGCCAGGAGGAGCTAGTTGCAAGGGCAGAAGTGACAAATCAATGTTTACCTGATGTTTTGGCCTGTTTGTCCTATATAAACAACGAGTGGACCCTGAATAAAGAACTTCATCTGAAATCATATTGATTTGTTCATGTTCGTGAAGTTCTCTGGTCCCTGCCGCGTTAGAAACCCAACAGGGGTGCCAAAATTGTGATAGTCATTGTGTGAGACCCAAAAAATAAGGTATTACAGAATACCAACTTCACCATCATAGAATCATAGAAGCATAGAATCACCAGGAAGAGACCCACTGGATCATCAAGTCCAACCATTCCCACCAGTCTCTAAACCATGCCCCTCAGCACCTCATCCACACATACCTTAAACAGCTCCAGGGAAAGCGAGTCAACCACCTCCCTGGGCAGACCGTTCCATTGCCAAATGACCCTTTCAGTGAAGAATTTTTTCCTTATGGTGAGCCTGAACCTGCCCTGGCGGAGTTTGAGGCCATTCCCTCCTGTTCCATGCCCTGTCACTAGGGAATGCAACACATTGTCTGTATGCCTGGGCATGGGGTTAGCTCCTCAGCCATGAGTGGCCATGGACTGACTGGTTGTGAGGAAGAAATGAGTGCTGCTCAGGTGCAATATATCCAACCTGTTTTTAGCATATGTGCAACGAATTCTTCTGTTCTACAGACACACAATGACTTAGACCTGAGGCATCCACAAAAGTCTGATGCTCCCCACAAAGAAGTTACTTTTGGGGTGGAAGATGAACATGTTTAGTAATGCTTAGTAATTTAAAGGTTCCACCTCTCTCTGCAGCTCCTGTAATTTGGCAATATTTACCTTCAGTAAAGTACTTGCCAAGTGTTTCCAGTCCCACTTACCCCATCCTACATTTCAACAATATTGAAGTGAATCCCAGCCCTTGGGCTGGAATGTGTAGGGGGTAGGATGGCTGCATTTCATACCTCTGTCATGCCAAGGAACTTATTGGAAAAACATTGCAATCTCTTTTTCTCTTGCCCACACTAATAAAATAAACATGAACCAAAGACTAGGTGAAAAATGAGAAACCTGACACAGTGGGAGGTGTCCCTGTCCAAGGCAGGGGGTGTGGAACTGAATTATCTTGAAAGTCCCTTCCAAATCATACCATTCTATGATTCTATGAAATATTTGTAGCAGAAATTTTTAGGGGCTGATTTTGAAAAGAGCAGCTGATAGGAATTCATCGAGGTGTCTAGCCAGATCTTCTCAAAATTGGGTCACTTATGTGGTTTTAGAGGGAAACTAGTAAAGGAGTTTTAAAAAATACAGCCCTTCAAGTAATTACTCTTGGACATGTGTGCTTGACAATAGTATTTCAAAGACCTCAATGGCAGTTGCAAGGTAACAGGAAAAATGAAGGCTGTTTAATTTTTGATCTAATCAAACAGCTTTTATTTACATGATCTGCTAGTTAATTCCACCATATTGAAGCTGACAGACTGTCCAAGATACTTTAGTCCGTAATTACTGAAATGAAACAAGCACCTCTGTTGAACGATGTGTATTTTTTTCCTGTCACCATAAAAGAGACCCCCCTCCTTGTGATTTAATCAGACTCATCTCCTTTCTGTAAGTAACATTTAATCATCTTAGCCAACCTCATTTTTATAATGGCCCTTTTCACTGAAGCTCAGAAAGTTATTAATCCACAATCACACGCACACAAAAAAGGATTGTTTCCCAAGATCAGAAGATATTTGTATTCTTTCATTCATCAAGCATTGTTTTCAAGATCAGATAAAGTGAGTGAGTTATGGAGTTTGAGGATTTTTTCCAAAGACCATCCTTACATCCAGCTAATGGTTGATCTGACGGGATCGTACCTGCTAGCAATAATCAGTGATAGCACATCACTGGCTTTGTAACATACACTGAATTGTGAATTAATGGGGATCTACTAATCCTGCACTCAGACGAGTTGGCAGTTGTTACTCGCAGGACTCTTATGGAGTTATTAAGGTCGGAAAAGTCTTTAGGGAACTTAGAACTCTTACTGACTCTTGAGTTACTCAGCAAAATCTTCAGTCACAGAGAATGGCTACAAGGATGATCTGAGGGCTGGAACACCTTCCATAAGAGGACAGGCTGAAAGAGTTGGGGTTGTTCAGCCTAGAGAAGAGAACACTCCAAGGAGACATTATAGTCACCTTCCAGTAGCTGAAGGGGC
>WAAB01013986.1:0-32259 GCA_013389865.1 Piaya cayana | reverse complement strand
CCTCACACCCTCCCCCCCAAGTCGCCCCCGGCCCCTCCGCGGTCGCCCCGGCGGAGAGGGGGCCCCGAGCAGCGGGGAGGGAGGACGGCGGGGTGGACCCTGCACTGACAGCCTCTCTCTCTCTCTCTCTCTCCCCCCCCCCCCCCTCCTCTCTCCCTCAAGCCCCGCTCGCCGCCTGCCCTGCTCCGAGCCCCTCTCTGCNCTGCCTCCCCGGGGCCGAGCGGTCCCTGCATCCCGGGGGCTCGCGCAGCATCCCCGGCTCCGGCTCGAGCGCCGGGATGCGCCGCGCGGGGAGGTTTGGTGCGAGCTGCGTCCTCGGCTCTTATCAAGCTTTTATTATCGTGAAGCGTTGTTGTTCTCGCGGTTAGTGTTAATTATCATTAGCACCCACGCGTTTAGCGCTTAGGGATGCTCCCCCAGANCTGCGTGTTCACAGCGGACCTTGATTTAATGTCCATACAATTAAGGCACGCGGTGAATGCCAAGAGAGGAGCCTCACAGCTTCATTTTCATGGAAATTGGGGACATAAACCCTCTAATTACACTTAACAACAGCCACGGAGCGATCTATGGAGCATCCTCGGCCTTTTGACAAATAGGAGTAACAATGCCGGAGCGGCTGGCGGGGCAGCTGGCTCCTCGCGTTCCCGGGGCACGGGGGGAGGTGGGGAGGGGGGCCCCGTTCCGGCCCCACCGGGGCTGGGGGGGGGCTCCCGCCCTACAAAGGGCAGCAGGAGCGGCAGGACAATGCGGCAGCGCTGGGGCGGGGGGCGGGAGCCGAGGGTGGGGGGCGACAAGTGGCCCCACGCTGCAGAGCCGGGGGCACCCCCCTCTTCCCGTGCATAGGGCCCCCCAAGAGCCAGGGACACCCCCCTCCCGTGCATGGGAGCAAGGGACACCCCTCTCCTCCCACGCATAGGGCCCCCCAAGAGCCAGGGACACCCCCTTTCCATGCACGGGAGCAAGGGACACCCCCTCTTCCCTTGCACAGGGACCACTGAGAGCAAGAGATCACCCCCCTCACAGAGCAAGGGACACCCCCTTCCCATGCACAGGAACAAGGGACAATCCTCCTTCCCAAGCACAGGGACCCCCGAGAGCAAGGGACGCCACCCCTAGAGCAAGGGACAGCCCCTTCCCATGCACAGGGACCCCCCAGAGCAAGGGACACCCCCTTCCCATGCACAGGGACCCCCGAGAGCAACGTACACCCCCTTTACTAGTGCTTATGAAAGGAGCAGTTCAGAAGCTCCATGAAAAAAAAAATCACCCTTTTGGAGTTTTTTTTGGGAAGGGGGTGCTTTTTCCTTTATTTTATTTCCCTTGTCTTTTTCTTGCTTTCTATTTTTGCTGCTGCCCCCCACAGCCCCGCGCCTGCATCCCTGCCCCGCTCCTCCCTGGCGCGGGGGCTTGGCCATGTGGTACCCGCTGCACTGCGGAGCCGCAACACGGGGCTGCGGTCCTGTCCTGCCTGACCGTCCCCACAGCCCCTTTGCGACTCAGTTATTCACAGAACTCAATTACAAACCTGCTTTTTTTTTTTTTTTCCCCCCCAAAATCCAGACAAGGTGAGGGGCTGCAGCACTGCGGCTGCCCCCGGTGCCACCCCTGCAATGTGGGACTCATCCCCTTTCACAGTCTCCAGTGAGACTGCGGTTGCCCACTTCGGTTCTTAGGTTAGTGTCTGGACCTCAATAAATCTCTGTTCTAAGACTCGTGGTTTCAGCTTCCTAAAGACATGCCGAGCCCTGAGTTTGAGCCTCCTGAGACCCGTGCCTGGGCAAGGGAAGATTTAATTATTTGGCTGCAAAAAAGCCATATAGCTGGATTCAGCCGCATACACACAACTCTCTGCATCCCCTCCCCTCTTCATTTCTGCTCCACTTTTATCAGCATTGCGTCTGTCCGAGGAACTGAGTCCATAGATATCTCCATCCTCCACCCCTGCAGTGTTTGACGCGGGACACACGACCTTGTCTGCAACAGAGCCGGCAATAGCAGAGTGCTTTCCTTGTTTAGGAGAGGGGGGGAAGAAAAACCTTACTGCATTTTGTGGGATCACTTGATTTCACGCTGGCCTGTGAAAAGCAGGCACTTTTAGACAGGGCTCCTGAGGGACAAGGAAAGGGAAGCAGCAGAGGATACAGGCCTTGGAGGACAGCAGCTGGAGGAAGGTAGCTGCCCCCGGCTCTGAAGGCTGTTCTGCAGCAGAGGCGTCGTGCAACCGAATAGTTGAGCACTGGTCATGCCTCCAACCTTGACAAGAGGCAGGAGTGAGGAAGCACGCGATGCCCATATGGCTACATTGAGCGGTGCAGCAACCCATTCCTCTCCTGCGGACCTCATCTCCAGCAAAGCCAAGTACCGTGTAACTGCAGAAACTCACAGGCGGCGAGGTGCAGGAGGGGCCAGCCGCATCAGAAAGGCTCTAGAGGCGCAGAGATTCTTAAGAGGACCTGGATTTCCCCCCTCCCTCTTTACCAGTAGATCAGCACAAGCACCAAGGTGTCGGAGACCTGTCTGGTCCCACATCCATCAAGTGCTGCAGGGTCACAGGACACATTTTGACCTCATTTGCTCCCACCGTAAGTCAAGGGCTCTACGGTAACTGGATTCACTGCGGGGGCAAGGGACACCCGTGCCATCCTGATCTGTTCTATGCAACCCAGCAGGGGCAGAATTGCAGCCACGGGGCGGTTCTGCTCTTGTACAAGCCCTTGGTTCTTTGCAAAGCAGGTAGTGAGGGATAAGAAGCCAAGTGCAGGGAGCTAGACAGCACGGAACGGGAAAGCTATCATGAGGAGACAGAAGGGAACAAGTCACTGCAGGGTAATCTGCAGTGCAGCAGGAAAGCTGCTGGCTCCCTCCAGGGGCCACCAAGAGGACAAGGACAGCTCTGAAGGATCGCAGGTAACTGGGGAGCTGTGTGGGGCATGATGGTCTGGACCAGGCCAATATGGTGTGCGATGGGGATGGAGACTCAAGATCAAATTGTGCCAAGATGGTGCAAGCCAGATGCTCATCCTGGACCAGATCCCTCCTCTCCAGGATGGCAGAAGGAGGGAGTTAACACAGACTCCTTAGCAAAGAGGACTGCTTCAATTCTCAAATGCTCTTTCCTCCCCTGGGCTTCCAATGTGCCCCCTTCTTATCCAAGAGGGGATGTAGGAGGAGAGACCACTTAGATGTAACCCTCTTCCTCCCTCACAAAACCCCCTGCAATGCCGCCACGCATATTGCTCCAGCGTGCTCAGCGATAGCCATCCCCATCCCCATCCCAGGCGACAGCCGGGGCTCTGCAGAACTGCGCTGAACGTGCTCGCCACTGCGCATGCATGAGCCCATGGTTGCAGCACGGCCAAGGTGGGCTGGTTCACACACCCCACGCAAGCACGGTCATGGGTCCTTGGCTCAGGGGCTGCTACACAGCAATGAGCCTTTCGCGCCAGTCTGAAATCAAGGGGGACAAGAGCATGAGCCAGCAAGAATTGGATCATCTGCAGCTGGTGGATGGAAAAGCAAGAAAGGCTGGGGATGGAACCAGCCGTGGTTTCACTCTGCATGTTTTCTGCTCATATATTATATATTCTGATCCGTTTGTTTAGGTAAGTCAGGACTCAAACGCCTGGGAGAGGAGGGTTACTGCACAGAGGCCTATGTGTATCCATAAAGTTGCCCTCACCCTGCCTCCTCCATTGTGTTTTCTGCACAGCGGTGGGATCCCATGTTCTCAGGGAGATGGTCTGACTTCTATGTCAAAGAGAGCTCCTTAGTCTCAGCTGCTGGTGATTCTACAGCAATTCCCAGCTGGCTCAGAGGCTCACTCTGCTCAGGGTTCAGTTGGGGGCAACTCTTCCTCATCCTGCAGCCTGGGTAAGATGACAAAAGCCCCTACAGCAACACCATTAGTCACACAGCAGGGACAGCACCGACACCAAGTCATCTCCAGTCCCAGGCACCCCTCCTTCTCATTCAGGAGGATTTATCCAACATCAGACATACCCATGGCTTTAGTGGAGCTGAATCATTTTCCTGATGGAGAAGCTTTGGAGAATACAAGGTGGTCCTTGTAACAGAGGGCCTGCATCACGCCACCCCATGATGGAGTCACCACAGAGGACAAATTAACATCTTATTTCCCCTGTACAGTTCACCCTCACTCATAAAACCTAATCAGTCAAGTTGTGTCCTGCCCCGGGGACAAGCACAGCTGGGTCCAAGTCAGATTGAGAAGGAAGATTTACCTTCAACACTGTAAGCACTCCCTTGTAGATGTACACAAAGCACCAGTCTCCACTCTATATCCATATGACAACTGCTCAGGGAAAGGCTTTGCATACGACTACCTTGCCCTACACCAGTCCTGACATAGGTTATTAATGACAGGTTGAACAAATATGTACTTTTGCTCTCAAATCACCATGTGGGTGATGGACCTGTCTCATCATCCCACTGCAAGTGCTGGGTAGGCCTCAGGTTTGAGCTACATCGAGAAACACATGGATTGATTACAAAGAGAATAAGGAGAAACAAGTCCAGGCAGAGCCCTGACCTTCCAGAGAAGGTTTGATGATATGGGTGGGTAAACCTGAGACAGAAAGAGGTGATAGGAAAGAGGATAACAGCCCGGTGCATAAAATGCTTCTGTAAGTGGAAGGAACCACCTAATTTCCACAGCTGTGTAGGCAGTAATGGGCCCAAACTGCAGCAGGAAAGATTCAGATATTAGAAAAAGAGCTTTCTGGTGGAAAGGACACAGAAGCACTAGAACAATCTGTGAAGAAGGAGAAATTCCAGCCTGGGAAAGGTACCAGAGAAACACCTAGCAGGCCGCCCCAGGCAGCAATGGTCCCTCCAGCCTTAGGCAGAAGGTGGCATCATACATCTCTTTCCCCCAGCAGAATGGAGAAGACCCCAATCATCTTCACGTCTTTTCCTGAGCCCAAAGGGTTTTCCTGTGTCACAGACACCTGGAAGGGCACCACTGCTCAAGAGGCAGTGACGGAGCACAGTGTTTATAAAAGCCTGTTTTCCTCATATAAGAACCATGTTGGGGCATCCCAATAGAAGTGATCAAATTCATGGTGTCGTTTCTTTCCAGAAAGATACAAACAGAATGTACCTTCATCCACCCTATAGAAACAATCCTAGTTGGGATTAATTCCTCACTCAGTTTGTCCCAAGCCAGCCCAAACTCTACTGAGAGCATTATCAAGGTATAACACAGCCAGGTGACATCGCAGAGGGACTGCTCTTTTCTTTCACCCCCTAATAGGTCCCTTTCAGTGAACTGCACGCTTTCCTGGCTATGTTTGCAGAAGCAGAGGAAAACAGTGATAATCTGATGTCGATAGGATTCTGTATATTTTATACAGCTGTTTCTGCAGCTTTCTTGTCCCGCTGTAAAGGACGTGCCCAGGGGACTGGCAAAGCCTGACAAGGCAGGATTCAAAGCGCTCACCCAGGACTCTGTCTGCCCTACTCTTAGGGAGGGAAAAGGAGTTTTTTTTAGGCTGTCAGGACAATTCAGCCCTAGCACAGCCTTCTGAGCCTGGGCTGCCAGAGATTTGACACCAGCAGGTAAGGGAGCCTGTAGGTGCCCTGCAGATCTAGCCTGTATTTCAGAGCAGCCTTCTCCGCGCTGTCTGCAGAGCGGCTGTAGGACTGCTAGAGGACAGGGATCGTTGTCACAGGCTGCTCTCATAACCTTCTAAGTAACCGCATCGCCAGCCACTGCCCAGCTTAAGCAGGCAATACTCGCTGAAACTTATATCGCCCTTATTACAAAGAGAGAACCAAGATAGAAGCCATTCCTACATCAGCAGAGAGAACAATAGGCGGACAAAGCCGCTCTCGCTCTTGCAAAGGCCCAGGTGACCGCAGGATGGCACTGCTGTCGCTTCTCCTCGCGGGACATCGGTGCCAGCACCGGGAGCCGGAGAGGCTGCTGAGACACCCGCAGGCACCCGGCGATGAACTTGAGTGGCTTGAATTAAATTGCATCCTGAATAGAGGAGGCGATTCTGCTCCCTCCCTTCTGCTTTCTCCCTTCACCTCTCTGCTCCGGCACCCACAGAAACAACCAAAAGTGACGTTCTACCCCATCCTTTCACCCTCAGCTTTTTGGTCCATCATCCCGGTGCCCCTACAAGGTGTAGTTACTGATACAAGAAGTGGAATGTTTTGATTTAAGCTAAAGTAAAGTTTCATCTTAGTAATTGTATTTTTCTTAAAGTTAGACACAACGTCCCTCTGATAGCGTGGGGGGTTTTTTCAGTGTTTTTCCAGACACTGTTCATTCCTTGGAGATGATAACGTCGTGTGTTCAGTACAATCTGTGCTGAACAGATGTGTCTCCTGTAATCCCCTCTGTCTGCAGTCTCTCCCTCTTTCAAAGGCAAGGTCAGGCAGAGCTGGCTCCCAAGCTCCGAATTAGCAAGAAATCTGACTTTAGTGAAGTTCACAATAATATTAAATTGAGTCCTTGGAAAGTGTTAGAATATGTATAAGATTTCTGGGAAAATTTATACACATGCACACAAGTGGGAAATCTGTTCTGTCCCACCTCTTGTCTCATCACACATGATTGATGGAGATCACTCGTGTTGCTCAGGTCTGATAAAGGATGCTGGCTTTCTAAAACTCCAAAATGAGTCTTAGGGAGTTGATTTGCTGGCAGTTTCCACATCACCCCACTGGCTTTGCCGCTCCAACTCAGCTCGCACACCCTTCAGCCTTATAGAAGAAAAGTGCCTGAGCATCCTGCAGCCAGCGTGGTCTCCATCACTGCTGCCTCCGGGTGCCTCCTGTCCCCTCTGCAGAGCTCGGGCAGCTCCGGCACGGCTGCTGCTGTGCACAAGGTGGCACCAGCTCCCCATCATAGCGAGAGGCTGCAGGGACCTGCAGGGAAACCGCGCTTGCCCTTGCGGGATGCAAAGCAGGCTCTGGATCGCTTCTCCGTGTCAGAAGATCCATGCTCCTTCCCTGCGCCCCCCGGCCCCTCTCCGGATACCCAGAACACCAGCTGACACGCTGGTCCTTTATCTCACAGAAAGCCAGGCTGGATGCCAGGGCCACCGCTTCCACGGATGCGTTGGATGTTGGCCAAGAGCTCCTGTTTAAGATGACAAGGCTGGAAGTGTGCGAGGAACGTAACCTTTCCTGCTGGGCTGCAATAAAGCAGCCCTTATGAAGCACTTTCTCCTTGTAAGGGTAGAAGGTTGCAGTTTTAGCTTATGCTTAGCTGAGCAACTAGTTTGCCCTTCTTTCACTTATTTCCACAGATTTCCCCAACTGAGAGCCACGTGAAAAAGTTCCTTCCATGTCCTCAGAGCCCTGGAGGCAGCCAAGCCTCCCCTTCCCCAGCTTGCCCCTCTGGGTTAGCTGTGGTACCCACCCTCCTGGGAGACTGGATGCTCTTTACCACCCCAGTGCACAGCAGAAACAACCAATTCACTATCCCTTCCTTATTCCAGGAATGTTTGTACCCCTTCCCATATGGAAATGCCATCTGATTTAGATGCTCATGTTTTGTGCAAAGAATCACAGAATCTCTAGGCTGGGAAAGAACTCCAGGATCATCGAGTCCCACCATTCCTATTAACCACTAAACCATGCCCCTCAGCACCTCATCCACCCGAAGAAACGGATCAAAGGCTTGCTTGTAACTGCTGAGTTTGATTTTAGCTCTTGCACAACACAAGAAGCTTGCTCCTAGCTCACTTTTCAACAGCACCTCTAAATGAGTGAAATTTAAATGAGGTCTACTGAAATCACTCGATGTGATGTGTCAAGACTCTCACATTCAGATAAAAGAAAAAAGAAATAGAAGAAGGAGAAAGGAGGGGGCGATGAGCACACGAGATCCTTTGTCAAAAGCTTGAACACCATTTCAGAGCAGAGAGGTCTTGTGTCTCATGCTTGTAAGTGGGCAACATCCCTTTTAGAGGAGTTACTTTAGCTTGCTATGCTCACAAAAATCATCCCATTGGGTCTCACAGCAAGAGAGGTCGGGCTGGGCTGACATCAAGGCACAAGGCTGCCAAGTCTGGGACAACCAAGTTGCAGGCTTGGAGCATAAAGCATAAGAAGCTGACTTCTCAGTGCCTGGAAATACAATAGAGGGAGGGGTGAAGGAGCTGGGATGCAGCAAAGAAGCCCTGGAACCATAGATGATGTCTGCTGGCCGTGTGAGGGTTTGTACTTCACTGCATGGAGCTCTTGCAACTCCCCGGCTCTCAAACTCTTCCCACCAAAGGCTCCCCCCTCTCCCAGTGCAGTGAGCAAGCCATGGCTAGACAAAATCAGAAATTTACCCTACCAAGATCCTGATGCGAAACTTTACCTCCTGAAAGCCCATCGCTTCACAGCTAAATGCAGGTGCAGGCCCCAGAGGTAGGAAAGCTTTTGGCATCGTTACAGGAAAAGATCTAGAAGTGCTGTGGGAAGTTACATTCCAATTAGCTTCACCTCAACCGGTGGGGTAAGCATTACAAAGCATTTAAAAGATCAAAAGCAAAAGCACAGCTTGAGTAATAGGGACCAAGGCGGTTTCAGCAAGGAACAGTTGTGGTTAATCTGATGGAGCTCTTTGAGGCTGTAACTGCTACAGCAGTCAAAGTGGAGGAGACAGGCAGAGCACAATTAGGTTTGCAGCACGCAGTGGACAAGGCTTTGCAAAAGAAGCTAATGACTGAGATGGGGAGTCCCAGAATAAGTGGCTTAATGCTCTGGAAATTGCCCAGAAACAAAGATGCAAGCAGGAAGGTATTAATGGCAACCTTCTATGTCAGAAGGAAATGATTCCTGGGATGGAGCAATATAGCCAGCTTGTCTGGAGCAGAACAAAAGGTAAGGAAAGACAGAGAGTTCCCTAGGGCAGGGAGCTGTATTTCAGTTCTGAACATCACGTTCTACAACCCCTCATGCCCCAAACCAAGATTTCTCCACTTTTTTTTTTTTCAGAGCTGATGGAATTCTGCTTTATGTATTCTCTCCCTCATTTTTCTGCTCTAATTTTGTTGTTTCTTTTGTTTTTAATAAAACCAGAGACTCCCTCCAGAACAAACAGTGCCAGCAGAACGCACAGGCCCCATCGACATGGGGATGGAACAGTTGCTTGGCTGCGATCACATCACTGGAAGCCTGAGTGTGAGCTATGCCAGATGGTGCTAACTGGGAGTTACACTCCCCATGTCCTTCCCTCCATGCATTCCACAGATCTGTAGACGAATGAGAACAGTAGGTGAGGGACAGAAAGACCTCATTTTGTACTTATCTTCAGCAAGAGTTTAGTAACTGACGCAGATGAGAATAAATTCCAGGCAAACGGTACCTAAAACCCATCTAACTTTGCAGGACATTGTAATGTGACAGCAGGGGCAGAAGAGAAAACTCCAATCTTGATCATATTGGAATAAGGAGAGGTTTTTAGCTGGAGTCCTTGAATTCATTGCTTGGTTGTCACACTGAGGAAAGAGACTGATGCCCAGCTCTAGGGGTATCAATTCAAAGACCCCAGACAGATGGGTTTCTTGCCTTCTGGACATCACCCTACTGTGGCAGCCAAGACTCAGGTTCATAAATCTGTGAGAGCTACTACTGCCAAGTGTGGTGCAGGGTCAACTAAAAAAGAAAAATTAAAATACACCTGACTCCTGGAACATTCAGCACAAGGGTAAAAGAAACCCATTCTGACCCCAGAGCAGCAGAGGCCACACAAGTTAACGAATCTACCTGCCAGAGAAGGATACAAGGCACCGCAGGAGGTCACTCTGAGACACGCTTATTCAATACAGACCAGCTTATTTTCACATGAATTTACTTCTCAATCCAACAGGTGTTAAGAACCCCTGAAGCAATTTACCAGTCATAACACATCACCTCAGAATGATCCACGTGTATCTCTAAGCTTAAATTAATGCAAAGCCCTTGCCCTGTCACAACCCTCTCTCCAAAGGGACCCTGAATATACAGTTGGACCTTTGGAAAGAGTCAAAGCAGTGACTGGCCCCCTTTGGCTCATCTAACGGAGTTCTACTGATCAACACTGAAATGGCAACGCTGTTGACTGCATCAGCGACGACTGAATTAGCACCGCTGAGACAATCAAGATCTCTGCAGTAGCATTCTTGGCAGGCAGTTTGCTATTACATGTTCTCCAGCTTTGCTAATTCCGATCCTTTACTGTGCACTAGCTGTGCTAACTGCACAGCCTAGGGTATGAATCCAATCACTGAAACAAGGGATTTTGGTTTTTTTTTCCACAATTAGGGTTCAATTAAAAAGAAGGTATGGAAGGGGAGGGGGAGCAGCCCTCGGTGACAGCCTTACTCCTAGAGAAGGGATAATATGGAATAAAATCCTTATTATCTTATCAGTGTTTTTACATTGAAAGATCATTAGAGCTTCACAAACCCATTCCTCTTCTATTTCTCTGAAGGTTTTTGCAGGAAGGAAAGCAAAATTCACCGGGCTGTAATCACCCACCATGGAATGGGCTTTTAGAGCCCGGACAACTGGGCATCACAGCAGAGCACTTGTCTGATGAAGGATTTCTATAAATGGGAAAAGAGGGTTGATTTCTCTGCTCTCTGTCTCTGAAAACACTCTCTGACGTACACTGTGCCTTCCAGATCTTCCCCCCTGCTCTGCTATTTTCTTTCCTTTTTAATCATTCCGCATTTCTCTTTGTTATCGTCATTAATGCTTTTAATGCATTTCTTACAAGAAACAGGGTGTGATTGCCAGCGAGTGGAAATCAGCAGTGTCTGGGGCCGTGCCAATCCACTTCAGCTCAGGCTCACAGCAATAGTTATCACCTCTTCATTTGATGTGAAAAACTCAGCACTATTTCTTACTGTACCTCTCTTTGAAGCATACAAATACGTATGTGTGTGCATACATATCTCTATAGATAACCCCCCCCGCCATACAGAAGGGTGCACGTAGAAGCCAGAGAAGGCTCTGGGTGGGGGGGCTAATAGCAACCTTCCAGTACTGAAAGGGGCTACAGGAAAGTTGGAGAGGGTCTTTTGATCAAGGAGTGCAAGGATAGAATGATAGGTAATGGTTTTAAGCTGAAAGAAGGAAGATTGAGATGAGATTATAGGGAGAAATGTTTTGCTGTGAGGGTGGGGAGGCCCCGGCCCAGGTTGCCCAGAGCAGTGGTGGCTGCCCCATCCCTGGAGGGGTTCAAGGCCAGGTTGGATGGGGCCTGGAGCCCCTGATCCAGTGGGAGGTGTCCCTGCCCATGGCAGGGGATTTGGAACTGGATAGGTTTTGAGATTCCTTCCATCCCAAACCCATTCTGTGGTTCTATGATATACCTAAAAGATTCTATCTAGTGGAGAAACGCCAGTGTTTATTCCATATACATAAAAGCTACTACCTAGGGGAGAAATCCCAGTGTTTATTGCAGAGTGGGATTTCTTTGAAAAACTAATCGCTTACTATGTGCAGAATGTTCTTATTCTATTGAGGATGGAAAGTGCCTTGTAGAATTAAGGCTGGGAAAGTTGCAAAATTAATTGCATTGGAAATAATGAAATTAGAGCTCAAAGAAAATCCATTTTACCTTTCCAGGACTGTGGGGCTCCTGGCTGTACAACTTGTATCTCCTGTGGGCAGAGAAGGCAGAGAGGTAATGGCCTTAAATCCCCCTTTGTCTGCAATGTGATGGCTCTGTAACCAATCTTCCAAACAGATTGAACATTTGCTGGAGCCAACACGCTAGAGATGCTTTCTCCCTCTGGACAAACTTTACCAGACTGACTAATGGCACAGCTGGGTTCCTGGGAATAATTCAAACAGCTTCTTATTGCTATATGAGCAACAACTGAGGCATGTTTTAATAGCCACGAGCCTCTCGGGAAAGCCCGTGTGGGCTTCTCACTGCAGGTGTCTGGTGAAGCTGACGACCACACATACAGTGCATCACCTGTTTCACCTCCCCTCCTTCTATCTCTCCATTGATCTCCAATGGAACCACATCCTCACACTTTAAACAGCAAATAAGAACAAATAAAAATAAGAGATTTGTTTTCACAATTGCCACCTTCCCCCCTGCTTTGCTCAGGTTTAGCTTCCCTTTCTATTCACATTGCAGAACTGGTGGGAAGAGAGGGTCTCTGCTCTGCTTGCAGAGTGTCTCCACAGGCTTTTGATCACTAATAACCTCAATGCCCAAAGTGTTTCTACATGGAAAACTTCATACATTCAACGACTGAGATGCACAAAAGCGCTGCTTCGTAAATGCCTGGCATCTTTTTTACTCACTTTCTTCATTACCTTTTTAGCCACTTACTCTCTAGAACATCACCCTGTCAGGAGGAGGTGCCAAGCAGGGAAAGGGCTGTGTGCTCTCCCAACTCGTACCACAGCTCATATCTACCAGCACAGATGATAATTTTGTGTGTATTTCTGAGGACTGTTATGTCTTTCAATCCACTCATTTCACCAGGAGGCTTTTGCAATTTAACAGGAGGAACCTCTCCGCAATTTGCAATCTGCAGGTTTCCAACCTTGGTTGTATTTATATTTAAAGGAAACCCTAATAGATTAATCATAATAATTAAAAAAGCCTGTCTAAGGATCACCCTGCCTACCAGGCTTTTATGAATGCTCTCCTTCTATGATATATCTTCCACTACCACGTGCTTTGATATAACCCAATTAGCAACATGCAGTGTTTTCGGGTTCTCAGCAAGGTCAGTAAGTTAAGGAAAAATCTGAAATGATACCTGGCCCATAAAATCACTCTTCTTCCCCATTTTACTCACTATAGGCAGAACACATTTCCCATAGGAGCTCATTAATGCTGCTCTGTGCTCAGCATTACAAAATCTTTCGGATTTGTCTTTACTCCCAGCTAGTAAAAATTGCTTTTTGTTTCTCCTCCTGACTTAGTGCCCACCTTCCCCAGTTCTAAAGTGGCATTTTTTTTAGAAAGACAGAGCTTTTGGTCCAGAAACTTCCACTTCTAACCTTAATGATGACAAACAAACGAACTGTCAATTTATGTGAACCAAGGAACAATGCAAGATCCCCTTACCAGACTAACACATTAATATGAGGCATTCTTAACAAAGAACGATTTGAGTTGTTAGGAACCTTAAAGATTATTCTGTTCCAACCCCCACTGCTGTGGGCAGGGACACCTTGCCAGAGCAAACGAGGAAGTATTACAATTTTAATTTCTGTTTTACAGAGGTCAAATGAATCAAATTAAAGGACACAGCAGCCTCCCTGACCTTCACTTTTAAAGTGCTGCACACCTACTGGAGCAACACAATACGCTGATGCACCTCCTCAATCGTTTCTTTTGTTCAAAACTTCTGCTGGCTGAGAGAGCATTAATGAGAAAAGCATCAATCACTACAATCACTGGCTCCTAAGACTGAACACTGAGAAATAAACTACCTTAGTTAAGCAGGTATTACCTATGATAAAAAAAAAATACAGAGATTGATAAATCATTTACTGATAAAACTTAATTTCTTCCTCTCCTCAACCCACAGAAGGGGGGGATCGAGGTTGCATTAATATCCTAAAAATACCTGGAGAATGCAGATTTGGCAAATTAAGTATTTACAGCTCTTTCACACTGTCTTCATTATTGAAACCACAGCAAAACACCAGATCCTACTGATTTAGCAGCAGTTGGACAACATTAGAAATGCATTTGGTGAAGACTCTACCAACTGTCTGTTGTCATGGTGACATCCCAGGTAAAAATAATTTCTTGAATAACTTATAAACAGACAGATGGCACAAACCCTCCTCCACTCTCCAGATTAAAGGAGATGCAGTAGAAGGCAGTGGAGATGCCAGTTTTATGAAGTTCTGTGTGTTGAGGAAAGCACATATCCAAGGTCTTCCTTGTCCTGTCAGAACTCACCTCTGCGATGTGAACAAAGGGAGAGCTGGAATGATACCGAAAACAAACAGATGAGACAGAAGTCAAGTCAGTGCTCTTTCTATGCAGATTTCCCAACGGATCACAAAGGCACCCTGAAATTACGATCATACGTAAAATCAGGAAATGAATCCAGTATCACACCAGGGAACAAAAGCCATTCTTTTAATTCCTAAAGCCCTGCTTATCTCTTGCTAGGAAACGAAAAATACTACAGCCTGTCATTGCATCACATCGGCAAGGCAATGCCACACATGTAAGCCAGTTTGAAAGGGTTTTTTTTCCAGCAGCAGTTTTCTGAAGTCAGGAAAGCTGTGAAATCAAGAATATTCAGATGCAAAAATCCCTTTCACCTGAACGTTAGGTCCATGTGCCAATATATCTGAGCTGGAATCAGCGCTGTGAGAACGACGTCAGCTATGAAACAGCCCATCGGACTGACCCCAATTACTCACAAAATCCAACATTTCTCCTTGCCAAGTCACACCCCAATTAAGTCATTTTGACTCAACTCCTTTACTTCTAAAAATAACAAGAGCTGCTTTCTCAAAGGAACTGAGGACAGGGCAAGCTCCAGCCAAGGTGGTCATTGCAGAAAAAGCCACAGTCACACTCCCACTGTTCTTGGGCAGCAGCACAAATTCCAATTAAAAACCTGCTCTTGCCCTAAAATAGCTAACAGCTTTCTCCTAAAATGAGCAGATGCTGAGCGCTGTAATCAGAAAAAGCCACAGCTTTTTCCAAGTGAAACAGATTGTTCGACATGAAGAATTCAAAGTACTTGAGAGACCAGGAAAACGAGCATTAGATCAAAACACGCTTTCCCCCCATTAGACATTATTAGTGCTTCAATTTTGCATTTATCTGCTACTTTAACTAAGCTTCCCTTGCTCCCCTCAACTGTTTCTCACAACAGTGGTGCAAGGAAAGGCCACTGACAATACAACAGTGATTTTGCCTTTGACAGTTTTGTGCCATCTTCGCCTACAAGTCTGTAAATGCTGACATTTACTGGAATCTCCATCTTCCCTGGCTAAATAAAATCACTCATTATTAGAGAGGAAAAGCACACATGTTCTGTCATAACTTGTCTGTGCTCTCTAGTGCCCTGCAGTTGGCCTAATGCTAAGGAATAAACACCACTCCTCTTGTCACTATGATCTAACCTGTACCTTTGAGTAAATCCATCAGTAGCTCTGAGTAGGTTCTCCAAGCAAAACCCAAGTGCTTTGTGAACAGGCACTCACGTATTTTAATATCAACACTTTTAAAGGGTGAAAGGGAAAAAAAAAAAAGAATGAGCATTTTAAATTTTACATCCCCTACTTCCACCTCCCAGGAATGAGTAAGGGATAACCCAACATCTACCCTTAATCACAGAATGGTTTGTATTGGAAGGAAGCTCAAAGCCCATCCAGTCCCTGCTGGATCAGGGGCTCCAAGCCCCATCCAACCTGGCCATCCAACACCACCAGGGATGGGGCAGCCACCCCTGCTTTGGGCAACCTGGGCCAGGGCCTCCCCACCCTCATCATGAGGAACTTATTCTTAACATCTAATCTAAATCTTCCCCCTTCCAATTTAAAGCCATACCTGCTCACCCTATCACTCAATGCCCTGGTAAGAAGTCCCTCCTCAGCTTTCATGAAGCTCCTTTCAGTGCTGGAAGCTGCTCTAGAGTCTCCCCAGAGCCTTTTCTTCTCCAGGCTGAACAAGCCCAGTTCTCAGAGGTTCTTTTAGAACTATTACTTTGATTACTTAAAGAATGAGTAATACCTATGACATTAAGTTATTCTACAACAGACATTGGAAGAATGCTTTCTCCCCACTCAGAGTGCAATCTGAACACTGTGAAACAAAGAGTCAGGCATCTCATTAAACTGAAATGACAGTCAGCTGAAAATCAGAACAACCAGTCTGCCTTTCAGTTACCTGAACACATTCCTAAAGACAGTCATTATTTTATCTGCTGTTGAATTCTCTCCCTGCTTTAACTCAGATACTGCTGCACAACCCAGTCACAGTGCTGAAGCACCTGTAAAAAATCCCTGGATGCTAAAGCTGCTACAAATTTTTTTCTGCTAACCACAGAGCCAGACTGCAGGGTAAGACATAGCAAAGCTTCTCTTAACAACACAGCCAAATCCGTTTCAGCTAAAGGCTCTAAATTTGTTCAAATTCACCCTCATCATAACGAGCTTCTTCCTAAAATCTAATCTGTATCTCCCCCCTTCCAATATAAAGCCACTCCTAGTCATCCTATTGCTACATACCCTTTTTAAAAGTCCAGTTAACCAAGTTATTCAATCAAAACACTTCTCAAATCAGACTTAATTCAGGAGTATATACACATAGGAACAACTGAAAGTAGGGGGAGGAAAAAATGAAAATGACATCAAACTTGCTAAATATGTATTGTTTATTAAGGCTTGTATTCTCCTAGAGGAAAAAGTTAATCTGATGCTGTCCATTACCCCTTACAGGCAGTAACAGTCCAGAGACAGAGTTATACGTTCTAAATACAAGTCTAAATGATACAGATTAAACTTTATTTAAATTGGAGGTCCTTTTGGAGTAAATAGTATTCAGAAGATACTTGCTTTCTAATATAGTAAAAGATCCTCTACAATAAACACGTGCAGATTCAGTGTGCTAGAGCAGCGGACATGAGCACCATTTCCATGCTTAATTGGAACTTCAGTTGGTGACAGGTTCTCCGAAGGTCCCCTCACGCCACAAAAACATGACAGCAAATTCAGTTTCTTAAAACAGTTTTTTTACTCATCCAACAGAAAAAAAGTTAGACGTACACACTGTCAATTTTAAACATCTGAGTCATAATCCATCATATTATCCGTACTATTAGTTCCTACGTTAAAGCTCAGCATTATTGGTATAAAAACTTTAAATGGCATAAGGACTTGGGGGTGGGAGGGAGTAATGAAGGGAAGGATTAAAAATGATCTGCAATTAACTAATAACACCTGAAAGCTGTAACAGGTTTAAACACATTGTCCAAAACCCCTGCAATGTTGATAGCATCACATTATTATTTAATTAAGCTACAAAAACCGTAAAGCAGAATCATGGCTGAGAGAAAGCACCTCGCTCACTCCCGGCAGGATATGGTATAACAAATGCACACTGAAGCACTGGTTAACAGAATGGGAAAGGGAAAGGGTTTCCAGAGAAACAATTTCACTGACAATTTGATTCTCTACTAGACAGAAAAAAACATGGCGCATTAGCAGTTTTAAAAGTGTAATTGTACAGATCAAGAAAGAGGCAGAGCAGCTGCACAGAGCGATCCGAAATTTAGGGGTTTCATTTCAAAACTCTGAAGTGCAGTCTCTTTAAAAAGTTTTTCAAATGACAAAAGGAAAAAAAAAAAAGAAAATCAAGGCATAGATTCCTATTTCCACCATGAAGACAAAGGGGTTGGGAGGAGGATAAGGAAGATTTGTCATGTGTTCTTGATAATCTCTATACCTGGCTAGGAACATAATTTGTGCCAAAATTAACTCTTTGGGAAGCATTGACACTCGAATATGCTCATGGATAGGTTCACATTAGGTTAACATAACTGTTTACCAACTTAAAAAAATAAAATCAGACACACCTTTATTCATGATTTCTACAGAATTTTACATAGAAAAAGATACAAATTAATGCAGATCCACTTGGGCAAAAATAAACTACAATGTACTTAAAGATGCAACAACTTAATTTCCCCTGCACGAGAAGATACATTGGAGCTGAAAGCTTTAGTTTGTCCTGATGCCAGGATACAGCACCAGCATACTTAATTTTTGTTTCTTATAGTCGAATTTAGTATCAGTTCTAGCATACATATCAAACTGTATATGTTTATTCTTATTGTTTGTTTCGATTCTGACGTTCCTGCAAAGAGAAAAAAAGTTAAAAGTTAAGAAATATTTTAGCCAAATGAAAAAGCATAAAAGTTTTTAGCAGTTTAAGACCACTGAGGCCATCCTAGACCATCATACACATTAGAACATCACTGCCACATTTTATAAACATCCCGTATATACCTTACAAGCCCAAGAACTTGGTATCTTAATATGAAGGGCAGGTTCAGGTGGAACAGTTGAATGAAGACCCAGTCATTTCAGACTGAGAGCAGATCAAAGTCAGTCAGAAAGGTACGGAGTAACAACATTCCTAAGAAGAAAGAGCACCTGCTGCATTCTACTTTCTGTATTATCATAGTTACTGCAGCAGCAGCACAAGAGCAGAAAGGAGACACTGGATTAGTGAACTCCACAGACCTGGTATCATGCTGATGACCTCAGAGTTTAGGCACATACAATAAAAGTAGGACTTGAGGCCTTTAGAAATTCTGTTCCTAATTCTTCCTACCTGTTTAGCCATTCTGGGAGGCACTGTGAAACACCTGGCAAGTCAGGGGGAAAGGAACACATCAGCTGGAAGGAGTTATGTGCTTTTCAGGGTCTGATAAAACCCAGCACAGGAAGACTGAAAACCCATGAATTTCCAAACGCATTCTAGCACTGTAAGCTCTCTCAAAAGTTCCTGCTAACCACAAATATAGAAAAGAGACAAAGCTAACCTAAGGGGTAACTGCAGGCATCCCTCAGTCTCCATCTAACTGCCTTGTGCTCCTCCAGTAGCAGATGCTCTGATCTGGAGCAGGTGCTCTGCACAAGGTGCACAGGGGCAAGCTGAGCAACCCAGTAACATAAAAGGTGGGGGGACACTGCCAGTTAACTGTTTCAGGAGCCCCGTAAGTTTCAGAACATGCAGAAGACAGCAAGACAAGTTGCATTTTTCCAGCTAAGCCACCATGCAGATGGAACAGGAAGGGTTCAGCCTTAGCACTTCCATCCCAACCAAATTGGCATGCAAAGACCACTTTGTGTGCTGCACTTGCATCAATACAGCACCAAATCCTACTTCAAGCAAGAAAATTGTGAAACACCTCAAGCATAAACAAGTGAACTCCTAAAGTAACGCCTTCAGATTTTACTTGTTTTGTAGAATCTTTCTCTTCAAAATTCATCTCAGAATTGCTTCTGTTATGATATAAAGTTTATTTGCAAATACACCAAACATTATAAATATAACATGCTCTATTTGCTAATTCAGCTGTTCACAGCATAAAATCAGATGAGGTTTTTTTTTAAATAGAATACATTGATTTCTGCCTTCAGGCAGAATAATATTAATATTTCAATGTTCATAAAGAAATTGCATCAAAAAGTCTAGTATAAATTCTTAATATATGATTGAAGACAGAAGAGACAGCAAAATTCTTTTTCCAAACCAACAAAACAGACCATGTAAAGTGGTTAAATTTTTTTATAATCTATATTCCCCCTATCTTTCAGCTCCTGGCTTACAGTGAACTGTCAACAAACTAATTTTTTAGTGGTAGATATCAGAACATATTGAGTGTTGGAATTCTTAATGAAAAGAACTTACAGCTGCCTGACATTTCAAACAAAAGGTGGTTAGAAAGAATCTAAACTTCAATCAATATCAACCCCATTTTAGGCTCCCAAAAAAGCCACTATTCCACTCTACTTCCATTTTTAAGGTGGTAAACCCCCTTGACTCTGCTGCCCTGCACCACCACACTCACCAGCCCTTTCTTTTCCATTGCCACTTCACATAACTTACTTTTAGCTCTCTATGCTGGCACCCGCTGACCCTCGTGACTCCACATTTTTTAAAAGTTGAAGTCTTTCATTCTCATGGGCTGGTCTCACAAACAGAGGACAAGCTACTTTGACCCAGTACCTACAAAGTATGCTCACAGCATTCAGAGACTCAGCTCAGGCGTTATAATTCAGTAAAGTGCTCTTTACTGAGCAACTTATTAGGCAGTTCCTCCTACCTTGCCGCTTGCTTTTTCTCTCGGGGCCTAATCTGAGTCTTCCTTTTAAGAAGTGTCTGAAACCACATAAACTGATGGGGAGGAAAATGATGCAATAATTCTTTGTGCTCTTGAGCATGGCTGCTTTTTAGAAGCTCTAATTCTCATTCTCTTCCTTACTGCTATTTAGCACTCCTAGAAGCAAGAACAAGCAGTTTTGTAAGCAACTAACAAAGCTTTGCTCATTTCGGTTCTGAAGACCCAAAGGTCTTCATATTCTTTTCCCCAGAAGGATTCTGATACCTCACAGACGAGCTCCTGTCGATACTTCTTCATGACATTAATATGTCTAGTCTTCAGACGCAGGAAAAACTGTTTTCCACAAAACCTTCAAAATGGAAGCTTCTGTAGGGACTCATCCATGCCAAGCTTCAGTTACAAAGTAGCTGTCAACTTTCCAACTAAATTTTAGTTAAGGTCAGTATGATGAGAGCATTCATCTTCTGACACAAAAATAGAAACGTTTAACTACTTCTTACAAGTTTAGTGTCAATGGATGTGTTCATAGAAAGCTTACTGAAAGGAAATACACAATGCTAGAAGGAGTGTTTCCAAATGCCAATACACACTAGCTAAGAGTTCACAATATTTAATTACCCAAACAGAACTAGTAACCTTAGTGACTCAAGATCCTTCTGAGATAAGATTATGCAGCTTTTCCAACACAAGAGCAAGGTGCAGACCTTGGAAGTGTGCGTAGACCTAGCCGAGTGCCTGGACACAGGTCAGAGACAGCAGCGCAGCCATGCAGTAACTATGACCATCTAATTAAATACACATGAACTGCTGACAATAGATTGACCCTGTCCTACCACAAGATGCAAATAAAACCACCAAAGTCTGCAACAAGCTTCTTTTCTTACAAGCTTTTAAGCTAAGAATATACAAACATGTTTCTAGGGAATGTTAATAACAAGTACAACATTATATTCTATTGTCTTTTTCAATAAGCTCTCTTGCATGTATTGCACCTTTTTTATGTTTGAAGACTCTGAGATCTGATAACAGAAGTTGCTATTTTTTGGGACACTGTAATGGCCCTGGAAACAGACTGAAAGATGCCAGGAAGGTCAAGCAGAATCCCATGCCACTCACTGTTTTGTGCTTTCATTCCAGGCACCAATATTCCTCTAACATTCGCTTCCCCGGTTCTGGGTTACCAGAACAAGGGTGAATTGTTTATTACTATGGAACAGCAGAAGCTGGACTCTCACCTCAGCACAAACAAATCTTCCCTCAAGTCTAGATGATGATAAGGTCCTTAAACAATGCTGGTGTTACTGATGAGCCCCTGGCACTCTGAATTTAATCCAGCATTATACCTGCCAAATCCTCATTTGATGATTTGGTGTTAAGAGAGATTCCTACCTAGGTCAGCTAAACTTGGAGAGCACGCACCAGAGCTTACTCTGCACACGTTGGTTAAGGAAACACTGGCTAGCAACAGCCTGTAACCATCTAAAGAGAAGGGAAATGCTACTGGTTTGTATTGTACAGATTACATGACATCATTCTTCCCTACTAAATATTTGTGGATAAGGGAAATTAAAGCATTCAGGCTTTCCATGTGCAGGTTTTTAAGAATTCTGGTCCTTTGTAACCATAACAGTAGTGAAATCCAACCACAAAATTTCACGAAGTAACTTTTCAGCTAGACCACAGAATAAAATGAATAAAAAACATTGCAACTTGAAAACTAGTTAGGATGGCACATACACAAACCACCATTTGAAAGTGTCAATTAGATCACAGGATGTCTTAACTGGTGATGAATAATATCTGGTTCAAAATTTATTGTCAAAAGGAGGTTAACTTTGCGTAAGAGAAGGCTTCAGCTTCAACAGCACAAACTTCAGTAAGAGGTTTAAGAGCGTGCATATCCTACAAAAAACCCTCCTCTAGTAATCAGTAGGACTTCTAAAACCCCAGTCAATGAAAGTGAAAATATTCACTACCCAGACAGTAGCTTTATAGGACGCAATTTGACAAGCAGGATCCTATACTTCATTTCCTCACTGCTGATCTGCTTCACATCTCTAGCACTATTACCTTCAACTGGCTGTAAATTGTCCAATTTTCCAAGCTATTCAGAGGAAACATTCAAGGAGACTTCACAGTTTTTTTCTGAATGCATTTTACAAGTTAGAGCCTCAGTTTTAAGTAAAGAAGAAAAATGCATGGTTTTGAAAAGCTGATCCTGTTATAAAGCAGTGACCCAGGTAAAAATATTTCATCAGCACTTGAACTCAAAGTGGGAAACAGTTGTGTACGTTAAGACGACCCAAAGTGACATCAGTCCAATAGTTGAACATCGGTTCCGTGAGCTATTACAGAGCAAAGGAAGTGTGGTGTTCAGTGCACAGCATTCCAGATCTTCCTCAAGCTAGTGAGTTAATTGCTCAAGACTAGATCTCCTATCACCTTTACAGTACTCTTTCTCCTTAAAGACTAACCTTATTCTCCCGTCCAAACCCAGCAGTTACACGCATTAAAAAAACCCCCAAACAATTACTGCCCTACAATGTAAGCACCAGACCAAGGAACTTGGGCCTTCTGACTTACTCAGGATTCTGTCCTACATAACAGGAGAGCTCTGCAAGACACATGTTGCATTAAAAGTTGAATTGCTAATTGTCTACTGAAGGAATGGAGTGTTGAGGTAAAGTCTTTTAGGTTTTAGCTTGTGGAACTCCACAGGGAGTACACAAGAAAACCTTCCAACCTTAAGCTTTCCTTCCCTGCTGTACTGCGGTACGCTCTGCACAGCTGACAGCTACAGAAAGTCGAGCTGAAAAGTTTACGATAAGACACTGATCTCTTTCTTTTATAAATTAACAGTACATCCCAGGAAGAAGGTTTAACACAATTTCACCTGCACTTTTAAATGGCAATAAAACTTGTAAAATGACAACTTTGATTCAAACTTCAGAACAAGCATTAACTCTGTGCTTCAAAAGTGTTTTGAAGCAAGTGTGAGCTGCATTGAACCAGCCTGTCAAAATACACGCTTTTCTTGAAATGCTATATAAAAAGTGTATAAAACACTATCAAGATTAAGCAAATTTGTGTGTTACTTGGCTCGTACACAACCCAACTCCTAGTATGTTGTCAGTCCACTACCATCTAGAATGCAAAAGCAGAAAAAAGCATTCTAGGAACTGGGATCACAGGTTGCAGAGGGACAGATGTCTCTTCAAGCAGGCCAAGCGCCATGGAAGGGGAAACAAGTTTTTCTACACTTTCCCAGTTACTGCCCAAATTTCTCTTACTACATCTCCACTCAAAACTTTTCATGAATTAGTAGACAGATACCTGGGCAGTGAAACACTTTATTTACCCAAATAATAACACGTGGCTTCGGCAGAAATGCAATCTTTCTAACGCTATTCCGGCAATTTTCCACAACTCCTTTTCCAGAAAGATCAACTGAACAAACAAGATCAGGCCTCTTGCTCTTAAAGGTGATGTACATGACTGCTTAGTTTTCTGCTTAGAAACTAATTATCTATTAAATTGTCATGGACAAGTAAGGATCAGTTTGTTTTTCTGTGTTGTTAAACACGCAAAACCATCAAGTTGTAGTAAAAACATTTTGAATTCCTACTTACATTTTTTCCACCACAGCAGCCTTCACATTTCATTTTCCCCATATCTGTGTATAAAATAAATTTTTTAATAAGTTTACCTTCCGCACCACCTCCTCCTCTTCTTGGCGCTTTTCATAATGAGAAAAGTCATCAAAGATGGAGGTCGTGTGCTTGTAAGTAGCAATAATTTTAAGCACTTGTTTTGCTTTTTCTAAGGGCACCTCCTGTGTATCACGGGAGTTTGTAACGGGTTTGTTGTCATTGTTCTCCAGCCTGATGTGTCGGAGCTGGTTGTTGGGCACATCCTTCACAAAGATCCACTTGACATCAAATTTCCCCTTCCACTTGTCCTGAGACCAGACACCTGCACTGGTGCCATAGTCCACAGGTGATTTCATCTCCGCTACTCCACAAAAGTGTCCACTGCCATTGACACTGAACAGCAAGTAGACTGGACCCTTGCTGTTCATGGACCGAAAAGCACTGTCCAGGCGTTTGTTGCCATGTTCCGTACTACACCAAATAGAATACTTAATGGAACGATGAATATCATCCTCAGAATAGCTCTTTATTATGAACACACGTCCATTTTTAAGGTTCCATTCAAAATCTTTAGGGTTATAGCTGTGAGCAGCTTTCAGTTTTTCAAGGACAGGATGGGACTCGCCACTTGGAAGAGGGTTAGGTTGGGTACTGCCAGCTGAGCTGCTGTCATTACCAGTTCCCCCACTTTGGCCAAAAGCTGCATTTCTGTTGCGAGGAGCTACCCAGCGATTTTGGGGCGGCTGTTGAGGGGTCTGATACTGCGGTTGAGTCAATGGAGGAGGCTGAGTTGGAACAGGCTGAACAATTTGTTGCTGTGGCTGCGGAACAGACTGAGGAGAAGGTATCTGTTGGGGGGCAGGAACTTTTGCCACAGGACCCTTGTTGTCCCAAGTACCTATGTCCATATTATGCTTTATAGGTGGAGGAGGTAACGCTCCTCCGATTACAGGTCCAGTTTTTGTTTTCATTTTAGGCTGTGGTTTCGCAGGCTTGCTAGCTATAGCAGCCCAGGAGGTTGGTTTAGATACTGGCAAGTTTACATTAGATCCACCATTACCAGAGAGAGCACCCGTCATTCCAGCACTGTTGACCACAGAACCTACTGTTTTCACCGCAGAAGTCGTAACATCTCCACCAATCTTAAGTCCAACCATTCCCTGTTCAATACTGTTCATTCCAGGAGCTTTATTTAACGTGTCATTATGAAATCCTGTCTGTCCATCCACAATGGTACCACCCAGGGAACTAGGCGGGTAGCTGTAACTGCTCCCATATGCTGAACTTTGGGTCTGCTGTCCTTGGGATCCGCTTGTTCCCCAAGCTGAGAAGGCAGGATTTTCAGGGAAAAAGTTAAACCGGTGTTGATAGATATTATTTCCCAGACCGCCAGGCTGTCCAAAAACAGCATCGTGCATAAAATGATGATCTCCATTACTGAGCTGTCCATAGGTAGTAAGATACGGGATAGGAGGATCTCCTCCTGTAGACCATGGTGCTTCACTGAGAGAATAGGGGAAGCCGATAGACGGTGGATAATAACTGGACAGATAAGGATCAGTCATTGATGGATAGCTACTGTTCTGTTAAAGAAAAAGAAAGGTAACTTCAGATGCAAAACCTCCCTTCATTTATGAACAGCCTCAACACTGTTCATCAAACAGAAAAGAACAACAGAGACAAAGTAATTTAACTTCTAATTACAGATTCAGGACTAAAATGCAGTATCTGGGTATTTGTAATACATCCCAAGACTAGCAGCTCATAATGAGGTTAATACTCCAGATTTGGAGACCACACAAGCTGTCACATTACTACAGGTATTTATTGGCTTCTTCTACAATTAATCTACCAATGCCCCAAAATATTTCAAAGAATTTGTATAACATTACATTCTGCATCCAATGGCACAAAGGATATTTAGTATTTCCTGATCACTATATGGGAGAAGTTTTAGACATAATTCATTTAATATGACAGCAGATATTATTACAGTCCCAATTACTGAGTTGCTTTGAGGGGCTAACAGTTCCTGACAAGTAAAATGTACCTGAAGCAGTAAAACACATAAAAGCTACTTCTGACATAGCCAGGACCACAGTGAATTACACACAATAAGGAGCACACCAAATTTGCTGTGACTAAACCTAATCAGCAGCAACTGAAGTTAGTATGGTTGCTACACAAGAGACAAATATGTGCAAATACGCCGTGTGATATATGTATCCATCCCGAATTGTTTGAGAAAGACCTTACTCAGGCTTTTGCAAAAGTCTCTTCCTCCTTCAACAGTAAAGTTATAAATGCACAAGACTGTTCCTGACTGTCCTTCCCAACAGGCCACCTTTTCCACTCTAAAAATAAGAGACTGAGTAATCTGGCAGAACCCCCCTCCGAAATTGTAACTTTTACACCCTTTCAACTCCTGCTTGGACCAAGCTGCTGTCAAGCCTTTCCTTCCTCTCTAAATCTTCTGCTGACACCCGGTCTTGAGGCATTCCGTATGTTTCCCTATTCAACAGTGCAAAGGAACAAACCCAGAACATTCTAAAATAGGTATTATTCCTCTCCAAATAAACCTGAAGCACAGAGGACCTTCCAAAGTGACATTAACTGTAATTACCATTGACAGGGAAGGAAGGTCAACACCTCCCGTTATCTAGTCAAACAGTAGCCAGTCTTTTTCTACTCATGGAGAAAGATTATTTTAAGAAAATAAAAACTAAGATTTCCTTCAAATGACAAGATTTCAAACTTCAAAAAATATATCTGCAAAATGAGCAAAACTGCACTGGAACATCAGTCATTTTTCCAGCTCATTATAAAGATGAAGTAAAAAACCTCCTTGATGACAAGAAACATGATACTCAACTTACAAGTAGTATCACTTTTACTGCTCATTTTTCAATGTCTCCTTTTCATGATACCTCAAAGCCAGACTAATTCAAATTTCTTACTCTCCATTTAGAGTGACACCATAAAATGCATCCAAGACTTATACACTACTTCTGAAATTTAAACAGCCTCAATCCAGTGTTATTGATTCAAAAGAAATAATTTCTGCCACTGTCCATGCTGCCTTTATTTATGTTCAAATTCTAACACTAACAAGAGGCACACAATTCCCCCTTCCTATGAGAAGATTCTGTAAAATGCACTAAATTTTCTAAGACTCCCAAGCTAAAATAATCAATATTTAGCATAAAAGACATCACTTTCATAAAAAACTTGGGAGAATGCTGTGTTAAATCTTACAGTGCCAATATCAAGAAAAATGTAAAAACAAATGCAGATAAAAGGAGGTTTTTTTGGAGATGCTTATGTTCATATATTCTACAGATGGAATATAAGACAAAAAGAATAAGCCCGGAAAAAGCAGATGTTTTGTCTTAAAATGTTTCTGCTGAAGGATTCTAGGCAGTTATGGAGATGACCACTTCTGTCACACAGCCTGTGAAGTTTCCACAAGGATTCTAGCAAGATTAAAGGGAAGTGTCGGCAGACATCCGTATAAAACATCCGATCTATTTTGACTGGCTTTTTGCCAGAGTACATAAAAGAAAACACAACACAAGTCCTTCACTGCAACTGCGCTAGATTTATTTCAACAAACTCATCCTTGACCTTCCTGCATCCTCCTCTATTTCCTCTTTTTCCTTAATTAATAAAAACCCCCAACCGTTCTGTGAATTAGGAAGGGAATCCTCCTTTCTTCCAAAGTATGCTGCTGTGAGTAATTCCATGTTACTCAACAACCTTTTGATTCTCCCTGGCACAGCACAGAGGAAGCCTTTCTTGCCAGGAGTAACTTTGTATATAAATACTCTACTCCACTTAGTTACCTTTACACTTAAAAGTACTTTGAGTATGCTTTATAAGATCAAGTTACCACACCTCAAACTTCATCTGTACTAACTCTAGGAAACTAGAACCTTTGTAGAAAGAGAGGAAGGCACCACTACTTCGGTGTAGTTTTCAACAGAAAGATGGTAGACAAACGTTTTATTTGATTGTATAATACACTCAATATTCATTTCAAAGGCTAACTGGTATTTTTTTAAATATGCAATTAACACAATAATACCAACCTATATTTGATCTTTGCTATCACATATTGCTGTGTCAGCAGGGTTTTTAATTTCTTTCTTCTCATTCTTAAGTATTTGCTTGAAATATCCCAACAGTTCAGTCTTTTTTGTAAGTCACATATTTTCCAGTAATTAAGGGGCTGAATAAATCTGACTGAATAACTAGATAATAGTGCTTTGTTCAGAAACATGGTGGCCTTCAGTACAAAACCTCAGAGTCCTAATTAACACTACTGTCACTTTCCACTTAAAGTTGTAAGACAACACACAATTGTTTCTTATAGCATGCCAGCTTCTTACTGCAGCATAAATAAATCCGTCAACGGAGCTACACTTCCACATAAGAAAACTTTTTTAGAACTACAGCAATTCTAATGGCCATGGTGATTTTTCCATTTAACCCAATAAGTAAGCTTGTTGACAGTTATGACAAATTTCCTACAATTAAATTATAATAGATGGTTCTGATGGTTCCACATTTCTTCTATATTAGGAAAAAAAAACTTGGTTTTAAGTAATTAAACATTACACACACGTGCAGTGAAACCTCAAAAAGAGAAAGGTAAAAGCCTCAATTTCTTTCAAAACTAGTTTTACATTAAAATAAAATTTACTTCCTTTTTTTTCACAAATATCCTGCCTCTATACCTGCTACAATGCATGAATTCCAGAGAAGTGAAATGCTTCCCATTAAATAATTCAAAGTTTAAGTCTGGAGGACGCATCTATCCTGCAGAGGACTACAAAGCTTAGATGAGGAGACTGTTCCCACCCACAGCAGAGCTAAGCGGACAATTCACATTCTCATAGACACTTGTCCTGACTTCCAGAGTGGTGTCTCTCTACAGCCTCCAGGATGAAAAAGAGCTCAAGTGCATCTATATTGTGTTAAAGTCTGCACCCTTCCTGAAAGCTGCTACGATCCAAAACAAACTTGTAAGACAGTTTGACCTATTCAACTGCCCTAACAAACATGTTTAGCACATCCTGAAGAAAACAGATACACAGCACCTGTATGTTTTGCAAGTGATGTTACTAATGTTAACAGTGGCATTTGTCAGCTACAGGTTGAATTATAAATATTCCTTTTTTAATATAATACTGAGTCTTTCTGCCAAAAAAGAACAGCTTAGTTCTGACAGGTCTCTCTCTGAAATGGTATGTTACACTTCTGAAAGAAAGCTTTTAGCATCTCCAGTTTCTATGTGTTTTGCTCACTTTAGAAATTTGGATGTTAAGCCCTAAATTCCTTCAATTAGAAGACATTTTTAAGTACAATGGCATTTAAGTCATGGATGTTGCTTTAATATACCCTATAATGAACTGGATTACATTGAGAGTTTACATTACAATGCCTCACTCTTAAAATAACGGGTTTTTAATCCTTAAGATATTTCAGAGGACATGCCAAAAATATTTGCTGAAGTATGAAGAACAAGCAGGACAACTCTACAAGCCATCTAGGAAGCTTCAAAACCAGATTACAACTCTGCTAATTCCTAAAATTATACAACTTTCACAAATCAGGAGAGCTCAGAGAATGTTCAGACTCCCACATGCAACTCATCTTTCAAAGAACAGTCAGTCTGACCTATCAATAACCTGCAACATGAGGACTGATCAGCAGACGCTAGTTGGAGCATTAACTTAATTTTCACTTGTGGCCATCTGGATATGCAGAGTAATATTAGCTTTGTGAGCACAAATGCGAGCTGTATTACCAAGTAACACAATATGCTAGTCATTTCTTTTTCCATTTCTATTTAAGGAATTTGCTCCCTCAACGCAATCCTATGAATTGAATGCCTACACCATGCCTAAGAAAACAAACCAAGTTAAAAATACACTAACCTGATTTGACTGCCCGGAAAGGTAAGGTTCGAAATCGTTGTCATGAACTGTATCCTTCTGATGTAATGAACCATTTTGTACTAGAAGAAAAAGATTACAAGATATTACGATGCTGCTTAGTAGCATTTCACTAAAGAGTTCTATTGGGTTATTTTATGAGAAGTAGTACTTTGAGTCTCATGCTGCAAGTAAAAAAAAGACCAAGGGAGGATATTTCCCCCCAAAAGCAGTTTCTATTTACGTTGTTTAGAAAGCTAAGTTTGACTCTATTTTTAAATAATTCACACAGTCAAGAGTGACCAAAATTCATGTGAGTTACCTCTGAACAAAAATTTTGGGAAGCAGCATCTGTTGTTCTGGTCCATAACCAAAACTTGCTGCAACCAATTCACTGTCCCTCCAGCATGTGTTATTTACTACTTAATTTAAGTTGGCTAAAATTAGATGAGGTTATATTTAATTATGAAATAATGACTAAGTGCCTTGATATCCTGACTTTTTAATTTAAGTCTCAATTTCTCATACGCGAAAGAGATTATCTTCCATAACCAAAGGCCTACTTCAGCATAAGTTCACATGTGCAAAACATTCAAAACCCATTACTAAAAGACAAAACTAAAACTGCTATTAGGCCACGTCAAGTAATTTACGTTCTTTGCTTTAAGCTTAAGAAAGCACATTAACACGTTACATGATCAAGCAACTATTTCATGGAACAGTTCAGCTGAACCAAATGAACCACTACACAGAACAGGATGCATAACAAATAAGTTTGGGAATTTACCAAACTTTTTCTGAAGTTTGTCAAGGAGAGTAGAGGTAAAAAACTATTTACAAACATAACAGAGTCTCAAACTTTCCGTAACTAGAAGCATATGCATTTTTAAGGCAGATTAAGATATATTAAAAAGCATTTATGAGTTGAATTCTGTTAGTTCTTAAGCCTAAACAGTTACACGCTTACCAGCAATCACAGCAACGATCAAGGTATTACCATAAATGACTTGTTACTAAATTTCAAATGAAATATAGAAATTAACATAGAAAGCTCTTTTTCTCATTAGAAGTTAACTGGCTTTTATTTAAAATTCCTTAAATAGTTAAGTTTGTAGGCAAACAGCTGGTGTATATATTGACCAACAGCAAACCAGGAACACAACTGTATTCATAGAACAGGAAGAGACCACAAAACACCAGGGAGAAAATACAAATGGAATAGGCAAATCCTTGTGACTTTTTGTAGAAGCCTGCTTTATTTTCAGGAAATGAAGAGTACAAACACATAGTCTTTCCCACTATAGCTCAGTTGCACTAAGTGGGATGTAAGCTTGTCTGAGTAACAGTTTGCCTTATTTTTGAAGCAAAGCACAACACCTCCCTTGCTCCAGAGGGTATCTGTAGGCACTAAGAGCAATACCTCTCCGCTCTTCTACAGGTACCTGCATAATTAATCTATTACGCTAACAACTTAAATCACCAGACTGCAGCATGATCCTCACCTTTATTATCCTGTCCCTTCGGTCTCTGGAAAGCCACAGCACACAATTGGATAACGGAAAAAGAGAAAAAAAGTTAATTATAGAAAACTGCTTCATTGATCACCACAAATCACAGAGCTTTTGAGAAGGGATAAGAGGCCCATAAAATGGCCAAAACCACAGCAGGGTATGTCTGAACTAGGGCTGAGAAGTGCTGTTGACGCTACCATAAAATGGTTTGGGTTAGCAGGGACCTTAAAGCCCATCCAGTTCCACCCCGAGCCACAGGCGGGGACACATCCCACTGGATCAAAGCCCCATCCAACCTGCCCTTGAGCACCTCCAGCGAAGGGGCATTGCTCGTGCCTAATCTGAATGTCCCCCTTTCCAATTTCAAGCCTCCCATAGGCATGCCCACGAACCCCGAAAGAGAACGCGCCGCGCCCACGGGGGCGGTAACGAAGCTCCAGAGCGGCCGCGAGGGCGAGGAAAAGCCCTTCCCGAAGAGCCGCAGGCCCCGGCCAGGGAAACCCCCGCCCGGGGTGCAGGGTGGCCGCCCCCGAGCCCCGCTCCAACGCTTACCTGAGGGTCAACGCTTGTGGCAGACATAATTCATGTAGGGGCCCGCCGTGGTGCGGCAGCGAGGCCGGGCGGGCGCGGCGGGGCCTGGCGGCGCCTCCCCCTCAGGCGGCGGCCGCGCAGGGGCCGAGGGAGGGAAAGGGGCCGCTGGCGTCTCTTCGAGAGGGCCCCGGGGGGCGGTCGGGCGACGCCGGTACCCGCGGCTGGGCTCGCCCTGGCAGCCCCGTCCCTTCACATGCCCGCCCGGGCCGTGCCCGCCGCGCTGGGGCCGCCGCGACGGTCGGAGCCGGAGCCTCCCGCTCCAATGGCGGCGGGCGCGGGGCTGCGGTGACGTCAGCGCCGGCAGCGCGCGGGGCACGCCGGGAGCGAGGGGCGGGGCCGCGGAGCCCGGCGCGCGCGGAGGGGCAGCGGGGGCTGCGCATGCGTAGAGCGGGAAGGGGCGGCTCCTCCCACGGCGGCGCTGGGTGGGATTGGAGTGGGGGGACATCAAAGCACGGGGTCCAAACCTAATTCAACAGGGCCTTGGGCACCTCCAGGGATGGAGCAGCCATCACTGCTCTGGGCAGCCTGGGCTAGAGCTTTATGAGGTCCTGAGCTTCACAGGACTTAATGTCCAAATCTAAGTCTTCCCCCTTCCCAATTAAAGCCATTCCCCCTCGTCCTATCACTCCATGCCCTTGTAGAAAGTCATAGAATAGTGGAGTCATAGAATCAGAATCACAGAATCATAGAATCATGGAATGGTTTGGGTTGGAACGGACCTAAAAGTCCATGTAGTTCCAGCCCCTGCCATGGACAGGGA